>MU695662.1:2797-22800 GCA_026770625.1 Nicotiana glauca
ACGGTGTAAATGATGACATTGAGGTTAAAAGTACAAGAATTTAGTTCTATGAAATGCTTCCTGTAAGCTTTAGGTGGATTTTCTTCTATGAAGATACCATAATTTCGCCGTCCAGGCAAAACAAAGTCACTGTTTTTAATGCTCGCTAAACATGCATCAAGTTTATATCAGGAGATTTCTTCTAGCTGGTTGTCCTTAAAGGTTATATTTTACTCTTTTATGATCGAATTTTAATTTTAGTCTAAGGTTTCGTGTCCAGGCATAGAATCCACTTGCCAATTGAGCATCAAACATTTTTGACCAAGTTGAATTTTGTAATCTTCTAGTCTTTGAATATATACCTGTCACTTCATATCATTACCTAACTATTTAATCAACATTTTATCTATATATCCAGGTGGAGGATGACTTTCACTCTGACTTGCAAATAATTTTGACTGCTCGGTACAGGTGAAAAATCATACTTACCACGGCACCACTGCGTCTCTATATATATTTTTTAAACAATGTGATAATTTGATTTAATGCCAATATATATTATGCCGACGCATCACGGCAGAAAACTATTACAAGGATAAACTGTTAAATTCCACCATTAACGACTGGTGGTCAAGCCCAGACAAGAAGGAAGAAGATGGAGACTGTGAGGGGAAGCTTCCGGATCAATTGTATCATCTGTGTATTAAGAGAGAAACTAAAACTTTCATTACAAAAATGAAGAAGTGTCTAACTAATATACACACGTGTATATATATATACAATTCACTATCTCCTCTTAATTATCACTAACAACTATCCTAATTGTTGTTATAACTAACTATTAACAACTAACTACTAATAAGCTAGAATGACAGCATGTCACCTAACACTCAGCACTAGCTTTCAGCTGTCATTGCAGCACTTCAACACCCCCCCTTCAAGCAAGGTGGCGTGAAGATATTCAACACTCCTAACTTGGATAACAAATGATAGTGCTGCATGCTTCCAAGCCCCTTTGTCAAAATATCTTCTTCTTGCTCTTCTGTTGGTACATACTTAGGATGTACCATTCCTTGCTGCACCTTTTCTCTTATGAAATGACAATCAACTTTTATGTGTTTTGTTCTTTCATGAAACACAGGGTTGCTAGCTATCTGCATTGCTGCCTTGCTATCTGTAAATAGTTGAACTGGGGAATCAATATTGACTTCTAACTCCTTGAATAAGCTTAGTAGCCATATAAGCTCAACTACTGTCAGGGCCATGCTCCTGTACTTTGATTCTGCTGAGCTTCTTGCTACTGTGCTTTGTTTCTTCGACTTCCAAGCTAACAAATAGTTCCCTAGCTTCACCAAGTACCCTGTTACAGATTTCCTTGAATTTGGACAGCTTGCCCAATCTGCATCACAAAATGCTCTTAAGGTTGTGCTCTTTTCTGCACTCATCAACACTCCTAATCCTGGCTCATTTTTGACATACTTCACAATTCTGTAGGCTGCTTCAAGGTGTGACTTCTTAGGGGACTGCATGAATTGGCTTAAAGTCTGCACACTATATGCTATGTTTGGCCTGGTTAGTGTCAAGTAAAGCAGCTTCCCAACTAGTCTTTGATACTCTCTTACATCTTCTAATGATGTGTCATCACTGAGTTCACAGTGCTCATCATATTTAGTAGTGGTGAGTTTCTTGTTCTTCTCCATTGGAGTAAAGGCAGGTTTGGAACCTGATAATCCTAATTCTGCAATCAACTCCAAAGCATATTTTCTTTGGCAAAGCAAGATTACCTGTTGTAACCTGCACACCTCTATTCCTAGGAAGTATTTCAGAGTTCCTAGGTCCTTCATCTTAAAGCTATTTTGTAAGGTGTGTTTGGCTTCTTGAATAAGACCAGCATCATCACCTGTAATGAGAAGGTCATCCATATACACAAGTATTATGACTTGTCTGTTGTGTTTCTTCAAGATGAAAAAAGAATGATCATGTTTGCTTTGTTTGAAACTAGCTTGTAGGAGTGCAGCAGTGAGCTTGAGGTTCCACTGTCTAGAAGCTTGTTTGAGACCATATAAGGATTTGAGTAGTCTACAACCAGTATTCCCCCCTTGGCTACCAAATCCAGGAGGTAGTTGCATGTACACTTCTTCCTCAAGATCACCTTGGAGGAAGGCATTGTGAACATCTATCTGAAACAATGGCCACTGATTCATGGCTGCTAAGGCAATGACAGTCCCGATGGTTATCATTTTAACTACAGGAGAAAATATTTCTTGATAGTCCAACCTCTTGTTGACTGTAACCTTTAGCAACCAATCTAGCTTTGTACCTCTCTATTGTTCCATCTGATCTATGCTTGATTTTGTATACCCACTTGTAACCAATAGGGACCTTGCCTTTAGGAATAGGAACTACCTCTCATGTGTGATTGCTGACTAAGGCATCTATTTCAGCTTGCATAGCATCTATCCACTTTTGATCCTTCATTGCCTGATGGTATGATGTAGGTTCAATATCTGTTGTCATTTCAGTAAGATAACTCTGATAAGCACTACCTAATATGTCATAACCCATGTAGTTGGACATAAGATACAGACAGGTAGAAGAGGAAGGTTTCATAGTTGGACATATGTAATCTTTGGTCCATACTGGTGGTCTGGGCCCTCTGATGGATCTTTTAAACTGCATATGTGATGCTTACTCATGTGTTATCTCAGTGGTCTGGACCTCATCAAGATCATTGTCAGATAAGTCATCCAGTTGGGGTATTGCAGCATCATGTTCATCATGTAGTTGATCTAGTTGCTGATTAGGAGTGAGTATTTCTTGAGTAGAAGCTGCATGTGATTCTGTTGCATAGTGTCTGGTTGTATCAAAAAATAATGGAGGTACTTTTCCTTCTTTCATTATCAAGAATGGGAACACATCCTCTCTAAATGTAACATCTCTGCTGACAAAAAAAACCTTTTGTCCTTGAGACTGTATAATTTGTATCCCTTTTGAGAGCTAGAATAGCCCATATGAATTACTGCTACTGCTCTAGGCAGAAGTTTATCATGCTGCCTGGTAACTGTAGCAAAACAAAGACACCCAATGACCCTTAAGCGTAGTAGTGAAGGTAGTGATTTGTGAAAAATCTCATATGGTGATTTGCCATTTAGCACAGAAGATGGCAACCTATTTATCAGATACACAGCTGCTAGGACACAATCTCCCCAGAAATGTAGTGGTATACCCCCTTGGAACCTTAGTGCCCTTGCCACCTCTAGGATATGCCTATGTCTCCTTTTCACCACTCCATTTTGTTGTAGAGTGTGTGGGCAACTACTTTGATGTAGTATCCTATTGTCTGATAAAAAGTTTGTACATTCAGAGCTAAAAAATTCAGCTCCATTATCAGTTCTAAGGCATTTAACATTTGTGGTTAAACTGCACATTCACCATTTTGATAAAAGACTTTAGAAGCACAAGTGTATCACTTTTCAATTTCATTAAGAATACCCAAATCATCTTAGAATGATCATCTACAAGTGTCAGAAAATATCTATTTTCACTAGTAGTAGGCACTTTGTAAGATCCCCAGATATCTACATGCACTAACTGAAAAGTTACTCCTACTCTAGTTGTATTGAGGGGAAAAGGCTTCTTGGTTTGTCTTGCTAATGGAGATATATTGCATGTATTGAAGTTGCAATCAGTAGGTATCTTGTTCTTCATGAATGCCAGCTGCCTCATCACTATGGCTGGTACATGTCCTAGCCTTCTGTGCCACACATTATTGTCTGATGTAGTATCTTCTGCCAAACATCCTGTAATCTGTTGTTTGATTTTATTTGCACTTGATCCATCTGGTAGAAACAAGTAGAGATCACCCTTTTCTTTACCAATCCCCCTCACTTTCCCAGTGCATATGTCCTGGAACACACAGAATGATAGAAAGAAGAGTACCGAGCAAAACAACTCCTTAGTCAATTTTGAGACTGATAGGAAGTTGTATTTGAAGTCAGGCACACACAGTACATTCTGAATTAATTCACCATCTGTGATTTTACACTTTCCTTGGTACATAACTGGTACTGTCTTACCATTTGGCAAATGAACATTACCTCCTTTGTTGTTAGGCAATTTAGTTATGCCAGTCGGCAAATTAATGTTTGAGGTCATGTGATTTGTTGCCCCTGTATCAATGATCCAAGGAGTATCACACGTTTGAGCCAGTTGAGAGCCAGTTGAGAGTCAGTATTACCTGTCATATTAGCTGCAAATTCTTCTCCCTTGTCCTGATTCAATAGCTTCATTATCTGGTTGTATTGCTCATCAATGAAATAGTTGTGCATTCCTTGTCTTGCCACATTAGAATCTGCAGTTGTGGTGGCTTGAAACATATCATCCTTGGCATGAAATGCATCACCTATGGCTGCATTAACTTGTCGACACTCCTGCTTCTTCTTTCCCTTGAAACCAGGTGGATAGCCCACCAATTTGTAACAAGTATCTTTAGTGTGACCCTTGGTTCTGCAATACTCACAATACAGGTTTCCAAACCTTTTGAACTTTTGTGAATTATCTCTTGAACTCATTAAGGCAGTAGAATCATTTACCTCATTCATAGGTGTATTGGTCGTATGGACCTTCCTTTGATTCTCTTCATTAATCAACATAGCATAAGCACGACTTACACTTGGTGATGGTGACATGAGCAGCATCTGACTTCTAATGGCACTAAAGCTATCATTTAATCCCATCAAAAATTGAAAAAAATCCTGTTGTTCTAGATGTGCTATGAAGTCTCTTGTTTCAGGAATCACAGGCAGAGTTGGAATAAGTGCATTATATTCATCCCATAGCAGCTTAAGTCTAGAATGATAAGCAGAGATACTAGAAGTACCTTAAGAAACTGTAGTAATTTCTCGTTGAAGATTATAGATCCTTGATTCATTGATCTTATCAAAACGATCCTGCAAATCAGTCCAAACCTCATGAGCATTGCTGGCATATAATATCCCGTTCACTAACTCTGGCGAGACAGTGTTCATGATCCAAGTCAGAACTGTAGCATTAACACGTTCCCAATCTTCGCCTAGGTCAGCAGTGAATTGACCCTTGGTGCATGTGCCATTTATGAACCCTAGTTTTCTCTTAGCTCTCAACGCGATCTTCATTGCTCTGCTCCAGACCGAATAATTCTCACTCCCAGTCAAACGCACAGAAATTATCACATTTTCCGACGCATCTGAAGGTTGTAGATACAACGGATGTCGAGGATTGTCAATGTTTACCTCAGCCATTATCGGTCTGCTCAGAAATTGGAAATTTTGAAGAAGACGAAGACCAATTGAAGAATTCTCTCAACAATCTCACAGGACAACTCTTAAAGCTAGTCTTCACAGCTCCGATCGATTCTCCAAGCTCTGATACCATGTTAAATTCCACCATTATCGATTGGTGGTCAAGCTCAAACAAGAAGGAAGGAGATGGAGACTGCGAGGGGAAGCTTCTGGATCAATTGTATCATCCGTGTATTAAGAGAGAAACTAAAACTTTCATTAAAAAATGATGAAGTGTCTAACTAATATACACACGTGTGTGTGTATATATATATACACACAATTTACTATCTCATCTTAATTATCACTAACAACTATCCTAATTGTTGTTATAACTAACTACCAATAAGCTAAAATGACAGCCTGTCACCTAACACTCAGCACTAGCTTCTAGGTGTCATTGCAGCACTTCAACATAAACACTGCTTACTTCTTGTTATTGGCTTCAAAATTACATTACCTTTGCAATTTCACATTGTATATATTTGAGGTTAAGCTATTTCAGAATTTTATATATAAAAAAACAGGAATTCCCAGAAGAAAATCCATCCTTCTGAAAGAAGATGTCTACTTTTAAGGTTCTCACACGAGATTGCTCCATCACTGATATTTACTGGAGAGTGTATCTTTCCCAAAGGAACCAAATTGGAATTGGTTGATGCTATTACAGGACTCCCTGTGATGCATGGACCTCTAGCCTCAGCACAAGTTGAAATTTTTCTACTAAAGGATGATCTTGGTGGTGATGGGGAAGAACTAAATAGTTATATTATGATGCAAAACAGAGGTGGAAAATCAACGCGCCGTAAAAATCCATATCTGAGGTTACAAGGAGGAGTTGTTTCTCTTGATGAAATTAGATTCAAACACACTCCAAAGCATATGAGGAAGTTGGAGGTGGTAAGTCTAGGAGCAAAGGATATAGATCTACCTGAAGAAATTAAAGTGACAGAGGCCATGACAAGACACTTCACTATTAAGGATAAACGTTTAAGTGAGTAAATTGTCTCTACTTAAAAAAATGTGAAGTTTTATACTAATTTGTAGAGTTTGAACTGAAAATATCATGTTACAGAAAGCAAGAAGCGGTACCCTCCATCACCAACTGATGATATATGGAGACTAGAACAGATTCAACGGAATGGTCCTTTCCATAAGCTGTTGACTGAAAATGGTATCAGGACAGTGGAGGATTTCCTAATTGAACTCTACAACAATCCTCAGAGGCTACAGCATGTAAGAAATTTTCTTCTAATTAAGAACTTTTACTATTTCACAAAACTGAAAAAGGTATCAGGACAATGGAGGATTTCCTAATTTATACTTGCATCTTTATATAACTTGTGATATTATTCGGTCCATGAAACGACTGCTCCTGCACGCGCAAGTACATTTCCTGCATCTTGGATCTGTATAAGCTTATTTACTGATTGGATTCGTCCAGATCCTGCCTCATGACAGTAAGTCAACATGCAAATATATTAGACTCCTTTTCCCAACAGGTTATTTTTATATTTTAAATAGTTGCTAAACAATAATTTTTTCGAAATTCTAATTTAATGCAAAGGCAAATGTCTGTCCTGAGTCCGGACTAGCAGATATAAAGAGTGACCATTGTTGTTTTTTAATTTACACTTGCAATTTAATTTGTTTTCTTTTAACTTTTCAAAAAAAAAGAATGGGGTTTGAGGTGTGATAGGAGACCGAGCTATAAAACCAGTGGCTCGACATGTTTTACATTTGAAGATGTTGTGATGACTTGTTCCAGTTGAATATCTTCAAGGATTTCCATGTCCTCAATCCATGCTCACTTTTAAAAAAAGCTTCCCGCTGCGAGCACCTTGATAACCTTTTTAGTCTTTTCTTTATACATAACTTTGAATCATCGCACTGTGCAATCATAAACATATCCAAAAGCTGAAAAAATATGCACTATAAAGGGATGAAGTAATAGCGCATTATCAAACTCTCTTGTTTTACAAATAATACAGTGTCCTAATGGTTTACTAGAGCCCCTAAACGCCGGGGCAATGCACCTAAATATATACTATGATATAATTGTTGTAATTTTTTTCCATTTCAGTAAGAAGTACTCATACAACTGAGTTTTAATACCTGCAGATCCTTGGAAAAAGCTTGTCTGGTGATTGGTGGAAAACCACTACAAGGCATGCAAAGACATGCAATCTTGATGGAAGAAAATACTTGTATTATCATCTGGAGACCGAACAAAGATTTGCAGTGGTGTTTAATGTTGCTGGCCAGGTGACATGGATGGACTCAGGTCGTGGTTTAAACGATTACTACATACTTTCTGAATCTCAAAAGGTCTATATCTACTATTCATTGATTGTCATATTGTATTTATCTATATCTATACTTTCTGAATCTCATCTGTTTGGCCATTTCTAATTCCTCCTTTTGATCTTGGACTTATTACAGGCGTCTGCCCACAAGTTAGTGGAAACTGCATTTGCAAAGTGGGAAAATGTTCTAAAATTTGATAGCGAGAATTCTATTAAGCATCACTTATCATCGTCCAAGTTTTCCCCATCATCCTGTCCCACTGTTGACGATTGCCAGCATTCAGAGATTCAAAATACTTGGGTGCGTATTCTTTCACCAACTTGTTCTGCTTACACTACTGCCCTGCAGTGTAAATGTCCATTGCAATGTGATGAAAAAGAATTAATGATATATTTTGAGAGCTGATTTAAGCTTTGAAAGTCTCTCTTGAGTTTGCGAAGAACTATTTCAGCTACTGACAATTTTGTTTTAGTGTGCACAGAAGTCACATTTGACTGCTGAAAAGAACCAGTGGGTAGTCAGTGCTGAATGCTCTACTTCTGCGGACCAGCATACAGAGTCAGGTGGGACGTCTCTTGCTTTCATTTCTTCTGGCCAATGTACAACAGGTTTTAGCAGTTGGGTTAATTCGGATCAGCTGCAAAATGATACGGATATCCTACATCTGGGATCCTTCAACCAGATCACACCTGTGAACTCGGATTCAGGAGAATATTGGGAGAAAATTGTCAAATTTTTAAGTTCTGATGAAATTCAACTTGATGATTCTCCTTATGTTCACTCTGTCATCCATGAAGATGGCACAAATGTGAGCAACGTCTCGGTGGTTCCAGTGGCCTCAATGTGCAAATTAGGTAAGTCCAAGAAGAGCTGGGCCAAGATATTTAGCATAACTAAATGGTTAGTTCTTAAGAGGTTTGTTAAACTTAAAAAGGTCTGTATCACCAAGAAGCGGAAGTTTTCTGGATCATAAGCATCAAGTAAACAAGAACAACTCTTTCTGTTCCATTTTAGCTGTTGTGTGGAGAGATCAGCTAGGTGAATTAATAATTTTAGTTCATTTTGAAATTTGTGTGAAGGTGATTTGTATCATGCGTTAACATGAACTATTTGATGAGTTTGAATTGTTGGAATTTATGAAAAAAAAATAACGATTTATTTGTTATTATGTCCGAACGAATGAATGTCAGTTCAAAAGAGGAGGAACATTTATACAAATTGTATCTTAAATTGTATAGTGAAAAATACTACTATACAGTTAAGTGCTCAACTACCATTTATTTGTATGTTCTATCAAATATCATTAGGTGATTTCCTCCTCCCTTCTTGTTTATACAACTGATAACGTACCGTCCATTGAATGATCTGATTTTTCACAGTCTAACAATCATTTTTTCTTTTTCCTTTTTTCTAGCGAAAAAAGAGTTTCCCGGCAGTTCCTTCATTTTATCTAAGCCTTTCACAATTTTCGGAGCAGAGGGTTTGAGGAAACAACATCTCTATCTTCGTAACTCATAAGGTAAGAATAAGGTGTGTGTACATATATATTATACTCTCCAAACCTCACTTGTGATATTATGGTATGTTATTGTTGTTGCTACTCACATTTGACTGTTACGAATATTTTCTTGACAAAGGCAAAGATCACTTTTAACCATGGCTAAAACTAGAGGCATATAAACCGAACAGGAAAACTGCACCAAACCGAAAAGTTAAATCAAACCCCTTAAAAAACTGAGTAGGTTTGGTTTGATTTGGTCTGGTATTGAGTAAAAAAATCCGAACTAAACCGACATATAAATATATAATTTTTATATATACTTTTAAGACTTTTTATAGAATTTTCTTTGAAGAAAAGTCTAGAAATATTTGTGATTCTCTTATGGGATGTAATATTTAGTTAAATACGAAGTGCTTCATATTTATTAACTTTAATTAATGAGTTGTATGATCACTTTCTTATCAACTGTTAATGAAATGCGTCAATCTCTTTGTTCTTCCATATTCATACGTCAAGATCTATTAAATTCTTATATTTTTTTGGAATTTGAAATGGTATTTGATAATTTAAAATTAAATAGAACATATCATTATATAGGTTCATATTTATTTTTATGTTTAATTATTAAATTCGGTTAACCTTCAAAGTGTACATCAACGTAAAATTATTGCCGGACAACTAAAAAATAATTATCATCTGTTACTTAGAAAATTCTTGCATAAGAATATTTTAATATCACATGTTTATCAATTTTTAATTTTTACTAAACATACATTTACTTATCAAAAATTTAACAATATAAGATTAAAATAATGTTCATATAACCAAAAAAATACGAAAAATCCGACAAAACCGATATAATTGGTTTGGTTTGTTTTTAATAAAAATTGAACCAACCCGGTTCATATACACCCTAGCTAAGACTAGTTATATTTGATAGATACAAAAGTGTATAAAATTTAATATAATTTTAATATATATAACCAAAATATATATTTTTCGACTATTATTTTGAGAGCAATTATATACTAGTATCATTTTCCCTTCTAATTACAACAAGGTTTGAAAATACTATCACATTAGTAAATTAAAATACGAAAAAGTATCTGATATATCCTTGTACTATGGTAAATTGTTTAAAATTGTCCCCCATTATACTATTGGGCCATAAAAGTCCCTACCGTCCAACTATCCTAACAAATCTGCCCTTAGTTTGACGAAAGTGCCACGTGGCATCCATCCTTGCCTCTTTTTAAATCTGGGCACATAAGAGACGACCCGCTCCAACTATACCCACCAACCCATAACTCGCGACCCGTCATTTATAAACCAAATAATACCCATTTCATCCATTTTATTTTCCCGTTTCATTTTCTTCTCTCACTAACTATGAACATGAAAATACTCTCACAACCTTGTTGATAGCCGATTTGAAGTGAAGAAATTCCATAAAGGTAATACCTTTCTCCATGAAAATGATTCGTCTTTGCTATATTATTCATGTTAGTATTGCAATTTTTTAGTTTTCTTTTCGTATTTTAGGGTTTTTGTGCTAGGTTTCGATTTCTTAGATTTCATCTGCATATAACTAAAGTTTCTGAAATTTTATTGATATATCCTTATTTCTTGTCTGTTTCTAGTGTTTGCATGCATGGTTTATGCAGCCGCCTTTGTTCTTTATTTATTGCTGGGGTTTTGTGGGGTTATGTGGGGTTTGTTTTTTTTTCCTTTTCCGTAAAGTATATTTATGTTTTCTGAAGATTCTGAACTTTTCCTTTGTTTATTAACAACGATGGTCCCCAATTGTGTGACCATTTGATTAAAGTATTCGGGTATGTTGGATTCTTCCTTGAGGGGGGGGGGGGGGTCTTGTCATAAAATTATTTCTTTCTGGCATTAATTGATCATTCTCACTACTGACTTATACATTAATTATTTTTTTTCTTTTGTGTTTTATAGGTTGTTGGAGATGGTACTAGTACTTAATATTCAATTACGATGGTGATTGGGTTATTGAGCCTAAAGTTGTCTACACCGAAAAATTGGTAAAGACTTGGACAGGTTATGACTCCGAGTTACTTTCATACATAGACATAGTCAATGAATTCACAAATGAGCTAGGATTTTTAGGGGTTCAACAACTTATAGTTGCTGCCCCATCTGGTAAATTTAATGTGATTGAGGGAGATGATGGTATTAGACATTTATAAGGTATGTCCTTAAGAAGCTAGGAAGTGTATGAAGTTATATTCTTTGGCTAATAAGAAAAGATTGAAATTAGAGAAGAGTGACCTAGAAAGGCTTAGGTATACTTGTGATATTGTTGGTTGTCCCTTTGTGTGCTTAATATCAAAAGAAAATTTTGGTGGGGTTAAAATCAATACATTATCTTCTGAACATGATTGCGACACTGCATTTGATAATAAGACTGTTGATTTTAGTACTATTACACAATATTTCAAGAAGAAGTTACAAGATAATCATAAGTACAAGGTTAGGGATATGATGTTAGATTTGAAGAGAAATTTTGAGCTAAATGTTAGTCATGGGAAGTGCAAGAGGGAAAAGAGGATGATATTGGAGTCACTAGATGGTAGTTTTTCAGATGAGTACAATAAACTAAAGGCTTATGCCAATGAATTGAGGGAAAGTAACCCTGGTAGTGATGTGGTTGTTACACTTTCAAAGAGTGCACTTGAAGAAGGAAGAAGAAGGTTCTTGAGAATGTATGTGTGTTTTCATGCTTTGAATGTGGGTTTCAATCTAGGATTGAGACCTTTTATTGGTTTGGATGGTACCTTTTTGAAGGGCAAAGCCAAAGGCCAACTATTAGTAGCAGTTGGACAGGATTCAAAGAATTATTTTTACCCTTTGGCATGGGTAGTTGTTGATAAGGAGAACAAAAATACTTAAAATTGGTTCCTACAGTTGTTGCAATCTTATTTGGACCTCAAGGAAGGGGAAGGAATCACCTGCATGTCAGATATGCAAAAGGTGAAGTTTTCTGAAATTTCTAATCTATTATTCAATCTTCAAATTACTTTTTACCTGATAATCAATTCTGAACATCTTTGTTTGCTCTACAGGGACTGCTTGATGCAGTCAAAACAGTCCTTCCCCAGACACACCACAGGTACTATGTTAGACATATTGAGTCTAACTGGTGCAAATATTTCAACACTAGGGAAAACAAGAAGCTTTTATGGTGGTGTGCATGGTGCACATATGTAGAAGATTTCAAGGATCAGCTTGGAAAATTAGGTGACTTGAACAAAGATGCTGCAGAGGATTTGTTGAGGTACCCACCCCAGTCCTGGTGTAGAGCATATATGGACACTATATGCAAGAATCAGTCGGTTGAAAATAACTTGACTGAATCATTCAACAAGTGGATTGTGGATGCATGACATAAGCCTATAATCAAGATGCTAGAGGACATCAGAATCAAGACCGTGAACTTGTTAAGAGCACATGAAGAAGAAGTTAGGAGCTCGAGATATGATTTCAGACCAAAATGCATGGACTTGTATAATGAGCAGATTGCACAAACTGCCTGTGAAGTAAATGCAAATGGTCAAAATGGCTATGAAGTAACAGAAGGATCTGACAAGCATTGTGTTAATTTGGCTCTGAAGAAGTGCACTTGCAGGTCATAGGACCTTATAGGAATCCTATGTCCACATGTTATTAGAGTTATACTTCATGACTCTGGTGATCCAATGACTGAAATCAATTGGTAGTATAGCAAAGAGGCATTTCTGCTGACTTATAGGCACAAAATACAGCCTGTTAGGGGAGAAAAGTTTTGGAAGATTGAACCATCTCAAGCAATGGAGCCTCCGGAGCTTGTGAAATTGGCTGGTAGACCTAAGGTTAATAGAGATAGGCAGAAGGATGAGGAAATTAAAAGACAAGGAGTATGGTAACAGTCAAGAAAAGGAAGAATCATGAGTTGTAGCAAATGTGGAGAAACAACTCATAATGCAAGGACTTGTAGTTAGGTAATTATTTTACATTAACTTTAAAGTATTACATACTATACATGAATATTTATAACTTGTCTTTTTTAACTATTTTAATCAAGGGAAAGAAGCAAAGTAAGAGATGAAGAGTTGAGCAGGCTGCTGCCACACGTGAGCAGGATGCTGCCACAAATGAGCAGGATTCTACTAGTTCAGCAGATGCTGCCACAACTGAGCAGGCAACCACGAGTTCAGCACCTGCTGCAAAAAAATCAAAAGGAAGGCAGCAAAGGAAGAAGCCACGTTGTTTGATAGAACATGAAGTTGAACCTCAAGTTGAAAATGATATCAACTGTTCAGCACCTCAAGCCACTCAACCAAGTCAGGACAGTGGGCTTAGGTTCATGTCTACACCTGGAAGAATGCTTAGGTCAAGGGTTAGACATGAAGAAGATGTTGTGCTTAGGCCAAGGGTTATTGTGAGCACGTGATTTTTGCCCTATATATGAATTATTCCCAAAAATTCAAATAAAATAATTTTTTTCATTATTTTTGTAATTTTGTAAATTTTTGTGTTATTTTGTGTTAATTGTTTGCATTTATTTGTGCATTTTAATTCATATGGAAAATATAAAAAATACATTTGGCATTTGCATTTAGGATTTAACTTCACATTTTAGGATTAATTAGGGGTTAAATTATTTTTAGAATAAAATATAATGAAAATAACAAAATAGTCTATTTTTGCATTTTAAATTGTTAATTGTTGAATTTGTCTTGAGTTTACTTTAAATAAGACTTAATCAATTTTTAGGAATTAATTAGCTTAGTGTTGGAAATAAACTATGTCTTTGTTTTAATGTTTACATTTTTATAAAATCAGGAAAATATATATACAAAATGAAAATAACGAAAATAAAAGAAATAAAAATGAAAACAAAACACATAAAAGGGGCTACCCGAATTGGGCCAAGTTCAGCCTATTTTCGTTGGCCCAAATCATTTCCACCCGCCCAGGCCCAACATAGCTCCTAACCCGGTCTGCTTCAGTAAGTGACCAAACGACCCCGTTTTAAGTCCCCGTAAATCCCAGCCGTCTATACACATTAATCCAACGACCCATGTTAATCGTGGCAATTACATATAATGGTCCAAATTTCTTCAGTAACCCTAAAGACCAATCTTACCCTCCTCGTACCCCCTGTCCCTCTCCGCCTCCACCACCGTATCTCCGCCGGAGCCGCCGGAGCCGCCGGAGCCGCCGCCGCCGGTGAACGCCACCACCGCCAATCCGCCCAAAAAATACACCCTAGATTCCCTTCTCCTCCTCTACTTGAATCCACTGACCTTTTCTTTCAAACCCCACTGGAACTCGTCGAATATCCGTTCGAAATCTTCCGGCCACGACGCTACCTCGTCCAAATAACATCATACTTTCTGAATCTCAAAAGGTCTATATCTACTATTCATTGATTGTCATATCGTATTTACTCATTTGTTTGGCTATTTCTAATTCCTCCTTTTGATCTTGGACTTATTACAGGCGTCTGCCTACAAGTTAGTAGAAACTGCATTTGCAAAGTGGGAAAATGTTCTAAAATTTGATAGCGAGAATTCTATTAAGCATCACTTATCATCGTCCAAGTTTTCCCCATCATCTTGTCCCACTGTTGACGATTGCCAGCATTCAGAGCTTCAAAATACTTGGGTGAGTACTCTTTGACCAAATTATTTTGCTTGCACTACTAATACCCATTACCGTGCAGTATAAATGTTCATTGCAATGTGATGAAAAAGAAGGATATATTTCGTGAGCTGATTTAATCTCTCCTTTAATTTTGCAAACAACTATTTCAGCTACTTTGCTTTGACAATTTTCTATAATTTAATGTGCACAGAAGTTACATTTTGCCTGCTGAAAGTAACCAGTGCGTAGTCAGTTCTGAATGCTCTACTTCTTATGTAATTCCTAACCAACATACAGAGTCAGATGGGATGTCACTTGCTTTCACTTCTTCTGGCCATTCTACAACCGATTTAATTAGTAGTTGGGTTAATTCGGATCAGCTGCAAAATGATACAGATATCCTACATCTGGGATCCTTCAACCAGATCACACCTGTGAATTCGGATTCAGGAAAATTATATTGGGAGAAAATTTTCAAGTTTCTTAGTTCTGATGAAATTCAACTTGATGATTCTCCTTATGCCTCTATGCGCAAAGGCAAGTCCAAGAAGAGTTGGGCCAAGATGTTTATCATAACAAAATGGTTCTTACTCATGAAGAGGTTTGTTAAACTTAAAAAGCTTCGTATTACCAAGAAGCGCACATTTTCCTCATCATACTCGCTCTGTCCCATCTAGCTGTTGTGTGGAGATTAGCTAGGTGAATGAATAATTTTACGTCATTTTGAAATTTGTGTGAAGGTGATTTGTATGAATAATTAACTTGAGTTCATGCTTTAACATGAACTATTTGATGAGTTTGAATTGTTGGAATTTATTAAAAATGTAATGATTTAATTTGTTATTATGTCCGAATGAACGAATGGCAGTTCAAAATAGGAGGAACATTTTATACAAAAGTATCTTTGTACAGTGAAAAATGTTAGTATTCCCTTTTACAAAAGTATCCGTCAAAAGACCTTTTCCGCATTCCCTTTCTAACAATAAAAAATGGAAGGATTCTCGCCAAAAGTTTAACAATCTATAATTTATTACTCTGTCGTCTCAAATAGGATGATGCTTTTCGAATTTTAAGAGTATCTTAACTTTGATCATGAATTAGAACATATGGAGGAAAATATTTTATTTTTAATCTTTAAAAATTCTTTACAATTCGAAAAGCATCATCCTATTTGAGACGATGATGCCATATGAACTAGAATATGTGAAGGAAAATATTTTATTATTAATTTTTAAAAAGCTCTCTACAATTCTTGTTTGACCAAAAGTATTAAACCTTTTGACTAAATCAATTAATGATGAGAAGAGGAGTGAATCTTAGTTAAAGATAATAAAATCTAGGCCAAATGATAGATATAATAGACAAGATGAAAGACATTAGTTAATATGTTTGAGTCGATTTGATGCTCATAAATGCAACAACATAAATGCGCAATCAATCTAAGTAAATACGAACGGTGTAATCAAAGGAAATTGCTACTCAATTATTGAGATCTTTCGGAAAGCCTCTTTCCTTGATAACAGTGTGGAAAGAAAAGAGATATGAGATGATTGATGAATCATTGGATCTTGTCAATATAGAACAATGATGTATACTTGCAATCAATGAATAAGGCCTTTTTAGTATATTCTTTCAGCTGAGTCTTTTACAAAGTGTTCTTTTGTCTTTTGTCCTGATCCCCTTTTTCTTTACTAACTCTTCATATTTATAAGGGACAATCTCCCAAAAAACCCTAAAAAGTACAACATAAAGAATATTCAAAAAACATATTCTTATGGTCTCCCCTTAAGTTTAAACTACTATTAACATCTCATTTCTATTGACCGCTCTTGGTCGACATCCTTTGTCACGACGACCATCAGACACTGTGTTATGATAACCTCGTTCCTCGTCTTACTTGGTCACTGTCGTAGTTGTCAAATTTGGACCCATACAGTTAGTCCCTCCGCTTGTTGAGGTCGTGGCCCTGCACGTCCTTGATAAGCGGACATCGCCTATATCCGCAGGAAAATTTGGCTGTTGAGTTACGCTGGTTTGACCAGGAAAGAAAGAGCGGCGCATTCCACGGTACTCGGGTTGGTGTAGCTTATCGAGAAGTGATATCACTCCCACATGCATCATCATTACGCATCTTTCTGAGACAACGACCGATTGCTTGCCGCTTTGGTTTTGGTGCCATTGGCAGCATTCCGCTTCGATTCTCGCGCCATTCAACCCTATAAATAGGTGAAGGTTTTATTTTTTTCAAAAACTTTTAGCCATTTCTTTTCTTGTGTATACATTGCCTCCTTTGGTCATCTCTTCTTGGGTCTTTAGCTCAGTTTTCTTGGTCTTTCTTCTCATCTTTTCCGTTCAATCTCCATTCTTCATTTTACGTTCACCAACATACCTTAAATTATCAAGATGCCCAGAACGCACCAGACACACGAAGAAATTTCTGACGTCACTCCGCTAGCCATGGCACCTCCTTCCGGTGTAGAGGATATGGAAGTTGAGGAGGGGGACAACTTTTCCACCATAGAGAAGATACTCCCAAGAAACCCTATGTCTCAGAATGATTTTTACAAAGAACCTGCCTCTTCCCCCATTTCGGTAGTTTCTGAAACTGAGCAGGCTCACATAAATGACCTTCGGTCTACGTACAACATTCTTCCCAATGTTGAGATGGTTCCGGTTGGGAGGGACCTCGTGGAGGTCCATAGACTGGGATATTGTGCTTTCTATGTATATCCCTCTGTGATCGGCCACACCCTCCCTATTCTTCCGTTGGCGAAGGAATTTTGTCAGTTCGACGAGGTATGCCAGGTGCAGATATCTGCGTATATGTATAAAAAATTTCAAGTACTGATGAAGTATGCAGAGTTAACGGGGTGTGAAGTTGGCCTTCATAACCTTTTACATTTGTTTTCCCAGAGTTTTCATAGGGGCACCATGATACACCTGTGACATCGTGGAACCAGGGGGTTGGTGGTTGGAATGGATGACCGGGCAAGCTGCAAATTTTGGCACAAATACGTCTTCAGTAGAACTGAGCACATGGTGTCGGACCCCGCTAGATTCCCATAGCGGTGGAATCATAACCGTAGGTGTTGGTGCTCGTCGCTTACTTTTGTTCTTTCTAATTTTTACTTATTTGTAACTTTCCCATATAGTTATGAGACGGTCACCTCTTCCCATTGTCGGTATCGAGGACTGGGTAGCTCACGTACTACCTTATTTGGCAGGAACTCGATATTGGCCCGCTTTCCTCAAACGTTTTGGACCGAAAGTTCCATCCAGTAAGTGTTCTTTCTATTTTGACCTTTGGTTGTTTGCTATAATTTATTGATACGATATATTCGTGATGATAGGTCGTAGGGCTTCCGGGAAGAAAGCCCCAGTCTCGGTATTTTGCCAGGCCATCGCATCAACAGGGATGCAATTTGCCTTGGCTGAGTCCGTCCGAGAAGACTGTGCTCAATTTGTACTGGCTAGAGACTCTTCTTGTGATGTCATTTTACGGGATGCGATCTCCTCTTGACCCGTCTATCACCTCATGGATAAGCCCTCCAACGGAGATGAATCACTGTCGAGGAAAAGGATGAGGGTAGAGCTTGGGAAGGCTGTCGCCACCGATACTGGAAAGAACAGAACTGGTACTTCGGGGGCAGCGTCTTTGCCTGGGTTAGGCATATGTGCCATTATAATGGCATATGCCATTTTGTTAGGGAGGTCCCTCAGGGCCGAAGTAACATATTAAGGCGAGAGATATGTACGATCCGCCGAGGGTGGTGCATCGTCTGCCGTCGGAGGAGGCGGAGTTGAGCACGTCGAAGACGACGGTTCAGGTTTGGATGTCGATCCAGAAGATCTATGAGCTTACTTGGAGTGGCATATTCACGTGGAAGTGAGGACGGAAGGTCTTGATAGACACACAGTCATCCTTGTAGACTACGACTTGTTGGCAAATTGCGAGCAGGCAAAATCAGTGTTTGCCCATTTGTGCGCTGCTTCCGAGAGTGTGTTGCCTAAGGCGATTAGCGATGCAGAGCTATCACAGAGCGTTTCCAGCATGGCTCTACGGGTAAGTGCTTTTCTCTTTTCTTTTTGTTTTTGGATTCGTTTTTTGTACTTAACTCATTCCTTGTTTTGAATTTGCTTTGCATACTAGACCCTCATCCTGGAGATTGAGCGCGAGTGGAGGGATAGGCGGAGGATGGCCATTTTTGGGAAAATAGCCCACAAATATAAGGAGTACCATACCAAACATCATGCCTTGGCCTATCTCTTTACTCAGGACAACAATTTTCAGTTGTTCCATGACGGGCTCAAGCAGAAAAAGAAATAGTTCGTGCAAAAGGTCGAGGAGCTGAAAGAGCGGGACGAAGACCTGATGAAGTTGTGGCGCCTCTTAAGCCAGATGAACTCGAGATTAGTAAGGGGGTGACGACCGAGAACGCTGACCTTCAAGTGTAGATGGCCACCTTAATTCCTGAGCTTGACAGGAAGGCGGTGGAGGCTTTCGACTTTAGGGGCGAGCTGAGCGCTAAGGCTGATTGATTTTCTTATGCTGAAAGAGATAGGGCGACTTCCATCTCTGAGGTAGCAACATTGGAAGACGCCTTTTGTGTTTGTAGATCAGAATGGGACAAGGAGATGGAGACGTCTACGCTTATGGTAGCAAGATTTGACGAACGTATTCGAGATCTGGAGGTAGAGTTGTCCGTGTTAAATGAACAAGTTGTCGCTTTGAAGGAGGCGAATGTGCGATGGTAGTCGCAACCCTCTACATCTCATGCTTCAGCCGACCCTTTTGTTCCACGAGATTTATATGAGATGTGGTGTCACGACCCCAAATCCTGGTCGTGATGGCGCCCAACATGACTGCTAGGCAAGCCTGACCATTTGCTCACTCAACCCGAGCATGAAGCTCAAAATCAACTATTTGAATATCATTTAAAGAAAAATCATAATGAATAGCCTCCCAAAGATCTGGGTGTCATGATTCTAGAGCCTCTAACAATACAGAGTAATAAAACTCCATACTACAAATGATCAAAACTATGGAAAATAATAAAGAAATAGGGAAGGAGTCGGGTCCTGCGGACGTCAGGTAGCTACCTCGACAACTCCGATAAAACTCTGAGGCAGCAACTGGCTCAGCTAAGCTCCCAGAATACCTGAATCTGCACACATGGTGCAGGGAGTAAAGTGAGTACTTCCAACTCAGTGGTAATAAGAGTAAATAATGCTGAGAAGAAAGAAACCAC
>MU695666.1:0-26507 GCA_026770625.1 Nicotiana glauca
GTCCAAAGTTTGAGATGGTAATGACTGACAATAAGTTCTTCTCTCGAACGTTTCTGATCAATGTTCCCCGAATGACTTGTCGAACTTGAACTTAAGTAGCTCTTAGGCTCAAAAATCGATGAGGTAAGGTAGCCCTTGGGCTTGATAGTTGAGCGAATGCACGCTCAAACTTGAAATGGAAATAGCCCTTAAGCCTTATGGCCAAGTGAGGATTTCCTCCAACTCGAAGTAATGTTCGCCCATAGGCTTTATGGATAGTCCCCGACTGAGGGTTTGATCGAACTCAGGTCAAAATAGCCATTGGGCCTTTATGATCGAGTGAGTACTTTCTCGAACTCGAAATAGAGTTAGCCCTTAGGCTTCACATTTAATCCCCGAGTGAGAATTTTCTCAAACTCGGGTAGCCCTTGGGATTTGTAGTCGAGTGAGTACTTGTTCGAACTCGAGATAGCCCTTAGGCTTTATAATCGAGTGAGGATTTTCTCGAAATCGAAGTAAAGTTAGCCCTTACGCTTTTTTATATTGGATCTTGGGCTCTTTTAGATCGACCCTTGTGCTCCTTTGGATCGGCCCTTAGGTTATTTAAGTTGGGCCAATTCGGAATCTAAGACGGCTATAATTTTTTCCTCTTTTCAGCTAAAAGACTTAGTGAAAATTCATTATGCCTTAGCATGTGTTTTTTGTACCCGTTAGGTTTTTCGAGGATTCAATCGATCAGAACCCGTTCGTGTTAATGCCTCTTGAGCCTTTTTCGAAGGCTGATGTTATCGAAGCTTTTAAATTATTCGAGGGCTGATT
The DNA here is from genome assembly GCA_026770625.1 of Nicotiana glauca. Lineage (NCBI taxonomy): Eukaryota > Viridiplantae > Streptophyta > Magnoliopsida > Solanales > Solanaceae > Nicotiana > Nicotiana glauca. The sequence continues at coordinate 799 of MU695666.1, forward strand.
TTATCAAAGCCGTTTTAGTTATTGTCGAGGATAGCTTAGTTTAACCGGTTTTTCAAAGTTTCTGAAGGCCTTTAATTTATGACCCAAAGTCGGACGTCTCCGAGCCGCATTATTCCGGCCATAGAGTTTTATATGACCGTAGTTTTTAATATGGCCGTAGTCTTTCAATATGGCCATAACCTTCGGGTATATCTCTTGAACTTGTTTCCCGATAGCCTCTGGAACTTGTCCAAAAGGTTAGTCCTGGAGTATGATGGCCTTGGCCTGTATATCGGGGGGGGTGCCTCTTTGAGGTCTTATGATTTCTAACTTGGATAGTTCGAGTATGTAGTCCCCGAGTGTTCGAGGTATGTTCGCACTTAGGTTAAGATAGCCCGTGTGCTTTTATGATCGAGTGAGGATTTGCTCGAACTCGAAGTAAAGTTATCCCTTAGGCTTCATAGATAGTCCTCGAATGAGACTTTGCTCGAACTCGGGTTAAGATAGCGCTTGGGCTTCTGTATTTGTTATGAATTTCGGACGCCCCCGATCCGCGTTAGCTTGCCTGTAGCCTTTTTAATTTGGAGCTTGCGCTTTGGGCTTATCTTCCATTTTACTTTGAGCTTGACCAAAAAGTCAGTCCCCGAGTGGGGTGGCCGTGACCCATAAAATCGAGGATCGCCTTTAAAGTCTTATGGTCTCGAAATGTTGGAAGTTTGAACTTCCATTGTGATCAGCCCTTAAGCTTGTTTACACAATAAATCAAGAGTATAAAATAGAAAAGTTTTCGAGAAGCATGAGATATCGACAAGCAAAAATAGTTCTCCAAATAGACGATTATACATGCGCACATATTTGATGATAGGGCTCGAGTAAACTATATGGGCATGGCTCATCTGACCGTTTGACCCTTACAACATTTTCCTATCGAGGACCCGTTGTCATGAAGTAATTTCCTTGCAAGAAAGTGGACACTGGGTAATGCCTCCAAGATCTTGAGGCTTATCTCAGGGAACCTCGAATACTGTTGAACTTCCCTAGGTCAGCACGAACAATGGTTGCCTTGTTAAAAACTTTGTCAGAAAAACCCATTTGGGACAAAAACTGGTCCAAGGGAAAAAGAGTGCAACACGTGCTTTAAGATTCAAAGCTTTGTGCCAATCTTTGTCGATAGCCTGCAAGTGTTGGTCGAAAAAATTAGAGAGAATCGGAATGGGGTTGTACCTTTGTTCAGATTTTGGATATTTAATGTGATCTTCGTCGACATCAGGCCCTCGTGAATTTTGACTTCGACCACATATCCTCTCATTTTTTGTGAAGCTTTGCCCAGACCCATTGCCTCTATGGTCTCCGTTGTACGATTGATATCGATCTCTATTCGACCTCGTCTCTTGATCGGCGTCCCCTTTGATCCTACCCATGGGCCTGCTAGGATAAACGAACCCCGAAGGAGTCCCTAGTTGATCATCTTTGATTCTAATATTGGATTGGTACCAGTTATGTACGTTGGCCCAAGTGATAGTCGGGTACTCGAGTAAACTTTGCTTCAACTGATGTGAAGCTATAGAACTCCGAGTGTTGAGACCTTGAGGCAAAACTTGAATGGCCCAGTAATCGGTGATCGGAGGCAAACCCATTCTCTCTGCTTGGAACCAAGATATGAATTCGCTGAGCATCTTGTTTTCTTTCTGCCTTACCTTGAAAAGGTGACACTTCCTCATTGCAATTTTGATGGCTCCGGCGTGTGCTTTTACAAAAAAATCTGCCAGCATAGAAAACAAATCAATAGAATTAGGGGGTAAGTTATGATACCATATCAAGGCACCCTTGGACAGAGTCTTCCCAGACTTCTTCAGCAGTATGATTCAATTTCGTCATCTTCCAAATCATTTCCTTTGATGGTGCACTTATACGAGGTTACGTGTTCATTCGGATCGGTCGTCCTGTTATACTTGGAAATCTCGGGAATACGAAACTTCTTTGGAATTGTCTTCAGAGCCTCACTAGGGGAAATGGTCTTTGCACGACCTTTTTAGAATCTAGTCCTTCTAAGATCGGGGGTTTCCCCAATATTTGATCAACATGGGAGTTATAAGTCTCCACTTTTTTGTCATTGTCCTTGATCTTATCCTCCCCGGACTTGATACTCTTGGTGAGTTCCTCGAGCATCCTCATAATTATGGGGTCAGTCCCCAATCCATTACCGTTTGATTCCTCCGGCACCGGCTCAGTAGGTCGAGTGTTCCCTGGTTCGACCACATTTAGAGTTTTATTCTGACTTTGAAGTTGAGCGATGGCAATCTATTGAGCATGTAGTATATCGAATATTACTTGGAGGCTGATTCCTCAATCTCTTATACCCTGTGTTCCTTGGCCACCAGATCTGACTTCCCTACGTACACTTTCCCCCGGGATCTGCGCCTAAATCCGCATTCAAAACAATGTGTGAACAAACAATGATTTGTTCCACATTTAACACTTCTCCAAGGTTAATCGGTGGTACACCGGCTCCCGGAGCAACTACATTTTTGTTTTCCCTATGAAATCCAAGACCGTCATTACCGTACAGGGGAGCGTATTGTGAGTTTGACATGTTAGCCTAAAAATAAAGAATCTTTGACAAGAACAAGTGTAAAAATAACGTGTGTTATCAGAATTAGTACTTAAATAACCACTATTATCTTTAGCCCCAAGGTGGGCGCCAAACTGTTTATCTCGAAAATACGAGTAACAATTAAATTTAATTTATGGTTTTAAAGATATGTAATTTAGTTCAATACCAATTAATAATCAAGAAATATGAAGTATAGATGAAGGAAATAAGTAAGGCCAAACCAGTAGAGAAGGCAGTATCGACCTCGAACAAAAGTGACCTCGAGATTGGTCAAGAACAATAAAGCGAGAATAATAAATCTAAAGGACAATTCTGTTGAACAATGAGCGAAAAAGTAAGAAAGTCTATTCTTTTCCAATGATTAGATGCCGTTTACAAATAATTGGGGTCCCCTTTATATAAGAGGAGAACCCTAAAATAGGGTACACTTCTATTTATAGTTAAGAATCTTATTGGGACAGCTGTCTAACCGCCTAGTACGGACTCTTACAAATTTGTCTCAGAATTTATGCCATGATTTAGGGGACATGGCAGGAATCTTGCTCATTCTGTTACAAACTCATACCGGCATTATCTCGAGGCCGGTCACGTTCGACCTCGATGTTCATCGGACACTTTGATCTTCAAAGCCTTCCACGGGCTCGCCCCTGGTGTATTTCAATCTCGCTTCGAAGTGACCCTCGAGCTCAGCAAATCGGGTAGCCCTGATTTCTACCGTATACATCTAGAATGATTTTCTGGAGTTCACTCCTTCACAAATACGTTTCAGGCTGACAGGCTCGAGATGAAGAGCAAAGCGTAGAAAAGTCATATACGGTTATTCAATATAAAATTGGCTATTTTTAACTGCTACTCTGTAAAGGCTAGTTATATTTCAACGAGCGATTCTAAAGTTGGATACTTGGTATGAGTAGTAAGGGATGGTAATGGGGAAGGGCGGGTGTGGGGTGAGTTTGGCAAAACCCCCAAAAATTTCAACCTGCCCTGCCCCGCCCCACATAATTTTTTCTTGTTTCTCTAATTGTTTTTCAAAAACAAACTAATTTATCATTTTATTGTTTTATAAAATGGAGAGTTTGGTAGAGTCACATAAATATAAAATTGAGAGAGTATTACGTTGATCTTCCAAAACAAATGGGTTACTATCATTTCCTATTACTAATACGATATCTTAACTTATGTAATATCATTTTGGTGAGACTTATGCAAATTGATTAATTATAAATAGAAATAGTATTTGTGCTAGTGAAGAAGAATGTAAAATTATAGTTCAAATGGTAGCTTTGTTTTAAAAAAGATAAAATTTAAAGTTTTCCTGCATTGAACCCGTATTAAACCCGCAAGCCGCCCCTCCCCGCCTCTCTTTAAAAATTTTAAAAATTATTTTAACCAGCCCTGCCCCACCCACATAAGAGTAAACCTGCCCCGCCACGCCCCACACCTGCCCCAATTGCTATCCCTAGGTATAACTTTTACTGTGGCTTCCACATGGAAGCTTCATGGGATGTTTATGCTTTAAATTAGAAGTCCCAACAAGCCACATAACTGACCTATTAGAGATAGGGGCAATTTTAAACCAAAAAGCACCGGTGTGTGCATGAAGAAGCCAATAAATTAATGAAGGATATCCATAAAACAAATTAAATCAGATACGATTGAGGCAATTTTGAATATTTTTCCTTTCCGTTCAAAGATGAAAAATAGATGATATAGTGCATATAAAGAATTTCATATATATTAAGAGGCAAATAGTTAAAAAAAAACGGAAAGGGCCAAAACTGCCCTAAGACTATTCGATTTGGTACAAATATGCCAATTGTTCACCTATTCAGCCAAAAATGCCTCCACCGTTATCTTTATGGCTCACTTATGCTCCTACAACTAATGGTCAATGCCAAATAAAAAAAGCTTACTTAAATTATACAGGGCAATATTTTATCGGTCCAATTTTAAACCATGACCCCAATTAAATAAACTCACCCTTAAGTCATTTTTTTACCCAACCCAAATATCTGATTTGCCTTAAAAAATGGCCAAACTCTTGATTGTCAAAAACTTTTAACTTCTCTATCTTTCTAATTCTACCACCATCATAGCTTCCATCATCCCCTTTCCTCCATAGCAACCATACTACCACCACTTTTTTAGTCAAGGGATAGTTTTGATCCTTTTTCATATTTTTATCATCTTCTTCATTTTACATTTACTATTGGGACTGTCATTTTTAGAAATGTTCGTCAAAAGATCTTAATTTTCACATTCAAATGTCACTTACAATGGTAAATCTTTTTTTATTTCTCATCACATAAGATAATCAAAGAACCCATTATGAATTCATGGGCTCTAAATTTCGGAATTGTCTAGTTTTTTCTTCATAATTATCGAAAAATTTGCAAGCTCTTAATAAATTGTTAGACCCAAATAGTTATTCATTGTAAAAATAAAAATTTTATGGCCTATATACTTCTCCTCATACAAAATCCTAATTTTACAACACAAAAAGGACATCAAATTGAAAAAAATTAAATATTTTTTAATCGGACCCTTTCGATTAGCATAATATTCTCGTTGTTATCGTTCGAAAATGGAGGAATGGAGCAAACTTGAAAATCATGATTATGGTGGCAACATAGTTGTTATGGATGAAAGGGGGTAGTGACAGCTTTGGTGATGGTAGAGTTGAATAGATGGAGAAGTTAAATTTTTTTAACAATCAAGAGTTTGGCCATTTTTTTAGGTAGGTTGGATTTTGGGGTTGGGGTAAAATAAAGGGTTAACGGTAGGTTTATTTAATTGGGGTCATAGTTAGAATTAGACCAATAAAAATTTGTCACATGTAGTTTAAATAAATTTTTTTATTTGGCATTGACCGTTAGTCGCATGGGCATAAGTGAGCTATAAAAATAACAGTGGGCCTTTTTGGCTAAATAGGTGGACGTATGGCATATTTATACCAAATCAAATAGTCTCAGGATAGTTTTGTACCTTTTCCGAAAATACTAAGGTGCAGATGGAAGAAATAGTGGAATATAATGAACTTACTCGACAACAAAACCTTTTGTAATTAGTAGGGAAACAGGAAATTAATAAGTGATTAAATAATGTATAAGGACAAACCACACATTCGTTTTACCTTTCGGATTTGACTTTACGGCTAAAAATGCTATCCCGGCGCTATGATATTCATTGAGCTACCTGGGTCAATCAAAACTCGTTTAACATTAGTATCATGAACAAGTAAAGATATTACAGTGCATCATTATGAATCAATTCGTCCGCATCTTCATTGTCAAATATTATGTTGTCCCATTCCAAAACCCGACGAACTCGTTTCTCGTGGGTAACCGTGACATTAGATGTCTTTTTTGACGTTGTTTATGTTATCCCATTGACTTTTTCACCCCCGGTTATAACATTTACCATTCTTTTTGGTGATGAGGTTTTTGGTGGTTCTTGCCTGTTTTTCTTGTAGGATTATTTACCTTTTTCACTAAACATATCAGTGAGGTAGCCTTGCTTCAACAGAAATTCAACTTCTCCTTGTAAGAGCCTGCAATTTGCTGTTCTATAGCCATAATCGTTATGAAAGTCACACCAAAATTCCTGGCTCTTTTTGTTGGGATCTGACCTCATCTCTTTTGGCCATCGCACTTTGTCACTCTTTCCTCTTAGAACATCAACCAACTCTGATGTACTGACATTGAAATTGTAATCTCGTATCCTTGATCGAAAGTTTGGATCACTATTTCTGGCTGTATCCTGTTTCTTTTTGAATTGGGAAGAAGAACTTATATCCTTTTGCTCGGTCTTAAATAAAATCGTGCATACTCATGCTTTGATCGGGATCACGTCATGCGGGTCCTATATAAGGCTTGTACACTTTCTTACCAGGCCTAATTTCCTCTACCTTTGGCTGGGAATACCTTCTTCTATTCGTAACTTCGTATAATACATATTGTACATGTCTTTCCAGGTAGTTGCAGGAAACTCTCACAGACATTCTTTTAATCTTCTCGTGGCTTCTAAACTTTTCTCATTTAGATTACTTGTAAATGACATAGCTGCCCGGTTATCACATACACGTGGTAGCATTATCCTCTCTCGTTGGAATTTATCTACAAATCCTTGAGCAATTTTGTGGTTTCCTACTTTACTTTGAAGAGAAGATATCTTCCATTCTCTTTTCGACTTTTTGGGCTCCTGAATCTGCAAGTTCAACAAAAGAGTCAATAGAATTTTCAAGTAAGAGTGAATACCACGTTAATGCTACTTTCATGAGGGTTTCGCCAAATCTTTTCACTAAGACTGATTTAGTTTCCTGCTTGGTCAAGTTATTTTCCTAACTCCAGTAATAAATGCAACAACATGATCCCATGGGTCAGTAGTCTCATCATATTTAGGTCTATCAATCATCTTGAAATTTTTGGAAATTGGCAAAGGTCCAAAAGAAATGAAATGTGATGATTTCAAAAGATAGAAATAAAGAAAACAATCCTCATTTAGAAGACTATTTGAGAAAAGGAAAAGACTTATCTGAATGGAATAATCAATCCGAATGATCATGTTGTGCATTTCGGATTAACTAACCCAGTCTATTCAATCAATCAATTTTTCAATTGTCTTGCTTTGCACCTCAGGGTTTCCACAACCCAACTCTTTGTTGAATCATCCTTGTTCAGCTTGTGATGTCCAAACAGATATTTACCGTTAACCTTATCTCATTTGTCCTTTTCTAAATTATGTGTCGCCTTATGGTGCCCGTAAAGGTTTTCACCAATAAGACTCTCTCATTTTTACTTCCCCTCAGCTTTGGTCATCTTACAGTACTCTTGCGGGTTTTTACCAATAAGACTCTCTCATTTTTTATTTTGCTTGCTTGAACCAGAGTGTTGCCCCTAATATGGATTCTCTTTACTTGCTAGAGGTGGCATTCCTCGAAGACTGATCGGGAGGTCTTTCTTTGGACAGTAATGTGGGTTCTAGGAAAGAAAAGGGTATCAAAAGGATTCAAAACATCTTTGATAAATTACAACTTTTGGAATCGGATTTCTTATTACAAACACAACTTCTGCCCTAGTTTCTTGCTTGGGGATCTTTAGATTTTTTATTTTACTATGACCAAGCTGTGAGGCTGCCTACGTATCCTTAAAAGAAATCAGGTCAAACGTAGTTCACCCGATTTTCCTTGTTGTTATACTTTTCTCTTCTTACTTCTTTTCTTTTCCCTTTTTTTCTTTTCATTATTGATTCCAATAGAGGGATATGAAATAAAATAAATAAGGCACAAAATGGGGAAACAGAGGGTAAAGTGTTTAGATAGTAGAATAAATTGCCTTCATCATTCCAATCTTTAAAATAATGCCAAATACAAACAATTAACAATAAACCAAAGAAAATCATACATAGTATCTCTTGACTGCATCAGAGTTGATGGCCATGTCTACACATTTGCCTTCGATGTCTGTTAGATACAAAGAACCATTGGATAACACTCTTGTCACAATGAATGACCCCTGCCAGTTTGGGGCAAACTTGCCTTTTGCTTCATCCTGGTGTGGAAGGAAACGCTTCAACACTTGCTTACCCACTTCAAACTTCCGGGGAAGCACCTTTTTGTTGTATGCTCTTGCCATTCTCTTCTGATATAACTGACCATGACACACCGTTGCCAATCTTTTCTCATCAATCAAACTCAATTGCTCCAAACGGGTTTTGATCCATTCATCATCATCAATCCCGGACTCAGCAATAATCCAAAGAGACGGGATTTCAACTTCCCCAAGTATTACTACTTCAGTGCCATATACTAACAAATAAGGAGTTGCACCCACTGAGGTACAGACAGTAGTGCGATATCCCAGCAATGCAAATGGTAATTTTTCATGCCATTTCCTGGAACCTTCTACCATTTTCCAAAATATCTTCTTTATGTTCTTGTTGGCTGCCTGGACTGCTCCATTCGCCTTGGGACGATATGGGGTGGAATTGCGATGTGTAATCTTAAACTGTTGACATACTTATTTCATCAAATTACTGTTAAGATTAGCCCCATTATCTATGATGATTACCTTTGGGATTCCAAATCGATAGGTGATATTTGAGTGAAAAAAACCAACCACTGCTTTCTTGGTTACAGACTTGAAAGATTTAGCCTCAACCAACTTGGTGAAATAATCAATGGCCACCAGAATGAACCTGTGCTCGTTGGATGCTGCTGGTTCAATTGGTCCAATGACATCCATGCCCCAAGCAACGAAGGGCCATGGTGCCAATATTATGTGCAATTCTGATGGCGGAGAATGAATCAAATCGCCGTGTACCTGGCATTGATGACACTTGCGCACAAAATCAATACAATCGCGCTCCATGGTGAGCCAATAATATCCTGCTCGAAGAATTTTCTTCGCCAGAACATATCCACTCATATGCGGTCCGCAAACTCCTGAATGTACTTTGGACATGACTGTCGTGGCTTGTCTAGCATCTATGCATCTCCAAGGTCTGGTGTTCTTTTGTACAAAACTCCTCCACTGAAGAAAAATCCACTCGCCAACCATCGAATTGTTCTCTTTTATCCCCAGTGGATTGCACCGGATATATCCCCATTCTGATGTACTCCTTGATATCATGAAACCATGGTTCGCCATCAAGTTCTTCCTCTATCATGTTACAGTAAGCGTGTTGATCGCGGACTTGAGTATGCAGAGGATCAACATAAGCTTTGTCCGGATGATGTAACATTAATGCCAAGGTAGCCAAAGCATCAACAACTTCATTAGGGACCCTTGGAATATGCCTAAACTCCACTGATCGATACCGCTGACAACGATCATGCAAACATTGTCGGTACGGTATGAGGGTCAAATCCCGTGTTTCCCATTCTCCTTGAATTTGATGTACCAAGAGGTCCGAGTCCCCCAAGAACAAACCTTCCTAGACATCCATGTCTGCAGCTAACCTTAAACCCAAAATGCACGCCTCGTACTCAGCCATATTGCTGGTACAATGGAAATGAAGCTGAGCCGTAACAGGATAGTGATGTCCTATTTCAGAAATAAGCACAACCCCTATTCCAACTCCTTTCATGTCCGCAACTCCATTGAAGAAAAGTTTCCAACCTGGTTTTTCAGTCAGTTCCAGCTCATCAATATGCATCACTTCTTCATCAGGAAAATAAGTCCTCAATGGCTCGTATTCTTCATCGACCGGGTTCTCGGCCAAGTGATCGGCGAATGCTTGGGCTTTCATTGCAGTCCTCGTCCCATAGACAATGTCAAACTCCATGAGTAAAATCCGCCACTTTGCAAGTCTCCTTGTGGGCATAGGATTTTGAAAGATATACTTCAATGGATCCAAACGTGAGATGTGGTAAGTAGTATATGACGATAGATAATGTTTCAACTTTTGTTCTACCCAAGTTAGGGCGCAACATGTCCTCTCAAGGTAAGTGTACTTAACCTCATAAGCCGTGAACTTCTTGCTAAGATAGTAGATGGCATGTTCTTTCCTACCAGTGATGTCATGCTGCCCCAGTACATAGCCAAATAAATTTTCCAGGACTGTTAAGTAAAGAATCAAAGGTCTCCCTAGTTCTGGTGGGACCAACACAGGTGGATTCGCCAAGTATCCCTTTATCTTAGCAAATGCTTCTTGACACTCATCAGTCCACTTGACCGCGGCATCCTTCTTCAGCAACTTGAGAATGGGCTCACAAGTTGTCGTGAGTTTAGCAATAAACCTGCTGATGTAATTAAATCTCCCCAACAGACTCATTACCTCAGTCTTGTTCCTTGGAGGTGGTAATTCTTGTATAGCTTTGATCTTTGATGGGTCCAGCTCGATGCCTCGACGACTGACTATGAATCCTAACAGCTTTCCGGATAGAACACCAAACGCACACTTGGCAGGGTTAAGCTTAAGGTTGTACCTGTGAAGTCTCTGAAAGAATTTCATTAAATCTCCGACGTGGTCGGCCTGCTGCTTTGACTTGATGATCACATCATCCACGTACACCTCAATTTCCTTGTGTATCATATCGTGAAACACAGTAGTCATCGCTCTCATTTATGTTGCCCCCGTGTTCTTCAGACCGAACGACATTACCTGGTAGCAATAAGTTCCCCACGGTGTGATGAATGTTGTTTTTTTGCATCTTTCTCATCCATCAGAATCTGATGATACCCGGCATAGCAATCCATAAAAGATCCAATTTCACGCTTAGCACAATTATCGATCAAAATGTGGATATTGGGTAATGGGAAGTTATCCTTTGGGATTGCTTTGTTAAGACTACGGTAATCAACGCATACCCTGACATTGTTGTCCTTCTTCGGTACCGGCACAACATTAGCTAACCAAACAGGATATCGAGTGACTCGAATCACCTTGGCATCCAGTTGCTTAGTGATTTCCTCCTTAATCTTCACACTCATATCAGTTTTGAATTTTCTTAATTTTTGCTTGACAGGAGGGAATGTCGAATCAGTGGGCAATTTGTGAACCACTAAATCAGTGCTTAAACCTGGCATGTCGTTATACGACTATGAAAAAACATATTTGTATTCCATGATTGTTTCGATTAATTCTTCCCGGGTCTTTGCTTCGAGATGGACGCTTATTTTAGTTTCTCTGACATTATCTGCATCCCTAAATTGACGGCTTCTGTATCATTCAAGTTGGGTTTAGGTTTTTCCTCAAAGTTATTTAATTCTTTACTGATCTCTTCGAAAGCTTCATCCTCATCATACTCTGACTCGTAATCACAACTACCTCTTAAACTATTATTTCGGAATCAGATTGATTTTTTAGACTGGGCTAAGGATTCTTCATGCATGCCATGTCATTAGAACCAGCGTAAAAAAACTGTACAGAAAAGAAAAGAAGAAAAAAAAAATATATCAGGAATGGAGAAGAAAGGAAATTGCATTTTATTGGAAGATGAAAGATAACAAGGTTTGCACATTCAAATAGACTGAAAATAAAATTTGGATTACAACCTTGGAATAATCCATAAAAACTTAAAGGAAAATCAAAGCAAACTACCAAGACTCCATCCGAGTAGGGAGAGGAGTAGCCTTCCAATTATTAAGCTTTGTTTTTGGTCCGACAAATTATACTTCTACGCCGCTAGAACCTTCGCAGATTTCCACCATGTTCACACCGTTGAACAACTGCTCAAACCTTTCTATCAACTCCTTATAAGGATCTACCTCAGCATTGGGAATCGTTGTTACTATCGTTTTCTAGAAACAGACTTGACAAATGATCTGGAGAGACATGAGACCGGCTTTGGAAGGACCCATGCTCTCTGTTTTAACTTCTTGGCGCTTCTTATGTCTGCGGCTATGGGCTTGAATTACAGACCAAAGGTCCCCACATTTTGAGGGAGGGACACTGGCTGTATGATGCCTTGCAGAGCTGATCCCAAACCCCTTCCTGGTACAAAACCATTTTTCAGCATTTTACCGGCTACCATGACGGATGCGGAGGTTATCTTTGCATTCGGAATGTATTTCCCCTCCGGAATTTTCTCAACCAACACTGTGTCACAAACTTGGTAGACCCATGGTCACTTGTCATCTTCTACTTCGATGAATGGTACAATGGCGTCACTCTGGGAGCGCAGATTATCCTTACCATGCACCATAATTTCTTGTCGGTCCCATTCAAATTTAACCATTTGATGCAGAGTAGATGGAACTGCTTTGGCAGCATGAATCCAAGGTTTCCTCAACAATAGGTTGTAATAGACTACCACATCCAACACTTGGAATTCCATAGTAAACTCCACGGGCCCAATCGTCAGCTCCAACAATATATCCCCGACCAAATCTTTGCCTCCGCCGTCGAACCCCCGAACGCAAATATTGTTCTTGTGAATTCTATCTTTATCCACTTTCAATTTGCTCAACTTGGAGAGAGGTAAAATGTTTGTACTAGACCCATTGTCGATCAAAACTCAAGCAACCACATATTTTTCGCACTTCACTGTAAGATAAAAGGACCTATTATGCTCGATACCTTCTTCCGGTAACTCTTCATTGGCAAAAGTAATCTTGTTCACCTCAAATATCCTATTTGCTATCTTTTCCAAGTGGTTTACTGAGATCTTGTCAGGAACGTAGGCCTCGTTCAAGGTTTTTATCAACGCCAGACGATGTTCATCTGAATGGATTAACAATGAGAGTAATGAAATCTGAGTCGGCATCTTCTTCAGCTGCTCTATAATAGAATAATCATGTATTTTCATCTTCTTCAGGAAATCCTCTACTTCCTCTTCAGTCACAGATTTCTTCACTGACGCTGGATTATCTTTTCTCAATTCTGCGAGAGCAAAACACCTTCCCGAGAGAGTTAGCCCTTTGGCTTTGCAAACTTCCTTCTTGACTTCCTTTCCTTTATAAGTTACTGTAATCTGATCATAATTCCATGGAATTGCTTTGCCGTCAACTATAGGTAAATGGATTACCGGCTTGATGATGACGGGATCTGTACAAGCACCCTCCACGATTACAATGGGTTTGCTTGCCACTCCTGGCACCACTACCTTTATCCTTTTAGCTTGGCTGCAACTTCATTCGTAATTCCCTTCCCAACTTCTACTGACAGTTCAAAACTTTTTTTGCTCAATGCAAGCATTGACTCCCCATCTGGCTGCTCAACTGTCTTGGATCCACTGGACCGAATCATCATCACGGTCTGTGATGGCTTCTTAAACTCTCCCTCTTTATGCACTATCTCGATCATGTTTGCGTCTTGATGAGCCGGCATTGGATTCCGATTGATTTTGGGTGCCTCAGGAGCCTGAACCTTAATTTTGTTGGTGTCAATGAGCTCCTGAATAGCACTTTTAAAATGCCAACATTTCTCTGTTTCATGACCGGGAGTACCAGAACAATACTCACAGCTTACGGAATAGTCCAGATTTTTCTAGGGTGGATTTGGTAGTTTGGACAGTATTGGACTTAGCATATCAAGTTGTCTGAGCCTATGGAACAAAATAGTATATGACTCCCCGAATGAAGTAAATGTTTTCTTCTTCTGCGCCCGTTCACCCTTGAATGCTTGACTAAGTCAGAAGCTTTGACTAGGAGGGTTTCAATTTTGTGGAGCGGGAGCAAGCCATTGAGCGTGGGCAGGAGGTTGGTTGTATGCTTGTGCGTGGTGGATGGAAAAAATGAGGTTCTGGAGGTGGATAGTAGTGTTTGGTTGGACTATATTGGGGTGGGGGTAGGTTTGGTGGTGGGGTCGAGGCTGATTATAATGGTAATGTGAGCCTCTTGGTCCAAACCAAGCCCCTGAATCGACTGTTGCCACATCCTCTCTCTTCTTTTTCCCGATTACTCCTCCTGTGCTACCCTGAATAGCCTGGGCGGTCGCCTTTATAGACGAATAACTCATGATCTTATTTGACTTGAGTCCTTGCTCTACCATTCCTCCCATTTTTACAACCTCGTTGAAAGATTTTCCAACAGCCAAGACCAGATGTCCATAATATGTTCGTTCTAAAGCCTGTAGAAAATAATCTACCATCTCGCTTTCCTTCATTAGGGGGTCCACTCTTGCTGCTTGTTCCCTCCAACGGAAACCATACTCCCTGAAGCTTTCGCTATGCTTTTTCTCCAACTTCGTTAATGATAGTCGGTCCGGAATGATCTCAAGATTATATTGGAAGTGGCCAGGAAATGCTTGTGCCAAATCGTCCCAGGTATACCGTCTTCCATGATCTTGCTGTATGTACCATTCCAATGCTGTTCCACTCAAACTCTGACTGAAGTAAGCCATTAATAACTCATCTTTTCCTCCTGGTCCCCTCATCTTGCTGCAAAAGCCTCTCAAATGGGCCACTGGATCACCGTGCCTATTGTACAAATCAAACTCGGCCATTTTGAACCCTGCCGGCAACTGCACATTTGGAAATATGCATAGGTCTTTGTAGGCCACACTTACTTGACCTCCCATTCACCGCATGTCCCGGAATGACTGTTCTAAGCTCTTAACTTTCCTAAACATCTCTTTATCTTCGGGATTTTTGGCTGGTCTCTCGGCTTCTCTCGGGAGGTCAGAGCGTGGATCATAAGGGTAGGTTTTGGGGGATTTGAAAGTGGGCTCCAGGGGGGGGGGTAGTACTGGTTGTCCTGATCTTGGAACATAGGCTCGATAGAGGATTTGTGGAATACAGCTAGTGGAGATGCCACGAAGATAGGGGTGACTGGCGGAGGAGGGTATGGAATTGGTTTTGGTAGTGGAGCTTGTGGTATATGAGAAGTAGTGCCATGGTAGTGTTGGTAAATGGGAAAGCATGGATCGGTGGCAGGATGATCCTGAGACTGAGCTGGTGGTGGGGTAAAAGCAGGGTTAGCAGGGTAAGCTGGTGGTAATTGTCCTTTGGTCCAGGCCTGATACATTTCGGCCATTTGTTGCTTCAATTTGTACATTTCCTCTTTCATCTTATTGACATCCAACTCTTCTACCTCGACACTCGTTCTACATCTGGGATAGATATGATTATTTTGCCTTTGGATTTGGTTTGGTAATGGTAGTTTGCCAGTATTCTTAGGTGAACTAACTGCTTGAATCTAGATATCAACAACAAACTTGTTAGTGATTAGATCTTAACAGATAGGTAATTACACATTGGCATGTAATGCACCTAAGAAATTAACCCTTTCTATCATGTATTTGCTTGGTTGCTTGTATCATCTTGTCATTTCCTGCTTATGAGTCTTCTCCCGCTTTTTTTTCTTTTTTTTTCTTTTTTTTTAATATTTTATTTTACTTTCTTTTGGTTGTGGTCGAATCCTATGGAGATTGCCTACGTATCATGACCCCAATGAATCAGACCGAGCATAGTTTCGGGCTGGTAAATGTAAAAAGTAATTAGTAAAATGTTTTGGAATAAATGGAAAATGCATTCATTATAACAATATTTTTATTATAAAATTTAGCAGAATCGGCAAAATGACAATACAATCCCTAAAGTAGGCTAACAGACTCCGACTGATAAATGTAGATTTGAATATGAACTGACAGACTCCAACAAAAGTCATGAATACATTAATGCTTTAAATGCTCCTGGTGACCGTGGGACATCATTCGGTCTCGATACGGGCCTATATGCAAGATCCCTTTGGAGCCTCTCCAAGTTGTTCATTATCTGGTGAACGAACATCATTACTGCAGCAAAGAAAGTGGTACAAGTCATGTCCTTGCACGCTCGGCATTTCACAACAATATAGTTCGCAGTGGCTCTGATCCTCTCTTAGACTCTACCCTTTTCTTGAAGCAAACGCCCGACCTGCTGCTTTTGAGCTTTCAACACCTGAGTGTTGTGATGGTTTTGTTTCCGCAACTGTTGTATTTCTCCCTCCATTTGAGCTATCAAATCATAACAATGTTCCCTATCATCTTAAAGTCTCGGGCTTGGTTGGCCATCTCATTCTCGAGGGTAGCTACTTTTCTCTTCCAACTGATGATTGTTCCTTCATAATCCTTTCCCATTTGTTGCACAGACCATGCCCGCCCTTCCAATTGAATTCGGATTTTCGCTAGATTGGCCTCAGACTTTTATAGGTCATCTTGAGACTTATAGGCTTTCTTTCTCAGCCCGTCTATAAGCCTTTCATCCGCTTGGCTTCTTTCTGGGTTTCTAGCAGCTATTCTCATCTTTTGGATTTGAGCCTTGAGGGCCTCATTTTCCTGAGCTAGTTTTTTCTTTTCTCCCTTATCCGCCGCTTCTTGTAAGCCATTCTAGAATTGAAGGTCTCTGACTTGCTTTTCCAGCTTTCCTATTGTGGCCCTGTACTCATTGTCTTTGGCCAACCAAGCCCACGGTTCTTGTGATGCCTCAACGAATTCCTGAATGTGAGGATTTTTCGTTGGTCTATCTGGTTCATCTCTTGCCGTGTTCTTCTTTCTATACCAGGCAAGATAGACAAGTGGGACCTTGCCTCTACATAGGTCACGCACTCGAGTGTTCGCCATCAAATACTGGCACTCGTTCCAAATAGAACGAACTGTTTCTTCATGAAATTGGCTGTCGGAGCTAACCTCGACTGCATAGATACTGAGATCTTCATCTAGGTGCATCACCTGACACCTTCCCAATTGTCTCATCACCCGGTAGGGAGCGTAAGGCTGAGTTCCTAGAAGACCCATTAGGAGGAAGTAAGGACCAGTGGCAGGCATATACACAATTTCTTTAACAGGAAGCCAACCCAGTGTCCATTCTATTTGTCCCACAGTGATGGCGCAAAGGCGGGCTATCCATTCTCCAAACCCATCTAGCAACTTCAACCCTGACTCCCTTGTGTTGAACTCTTTAATGCAGCTTTTCTCTGTGGATCCATAACTCATATATTGAGGGTGGTGACACAGGTGCTTGATCATCTACATTTGTAATAGCAAATTGCATCCCTCGAAGAAATCTGCTCCAGCTTTACAAGCTGTGAGAGCTCGGTATATTTCAAACACTATCATAGGGGCAAGAGTGCTATTGCATTGATAGTCAGGACTTTGATGACTCCAGCCACCCGCAAATCGATATTCCCGTCTTTTCGGGAAAATACCACAAGGCCTAAGAAAGCTACCATGAAAGCGAACCGCATATGCTCATCCCATTTTATTAGGTTCCCTTTGCTACAAACCCCGCTTTCCGGATTGTTGAACCCTCCTACATACTCGTACCTCCGGTATATAAAACGTAGAGTGGAAAAACCACCCTCCAGCTTGGAGTACGGGACTCCCTTGCTTATCTTTAGAAAATCCATGAATTTGTAATAGTTAACGGCTCTTGGATCAATCAAATACTTATGCCTCAGACCCTCCGTAATTTCCATATAACATGCTATCTCTTCCAGGGTATGTTCAAAATCCGAGAAATGAAATACGTTATGGAACGGGTCCCAAAACGTAACCAAAGCCTTTATGATATCTCTTCTAGGTATCATTTAACAAACCGATAAGACTCCCCAAATGTAGATTGACCTTATCTTTCTCCGATTTTTCCAGATCCTCACACCATATATGCAACTCCAAAGAGATCTTGTTCATGACTATTATCGGCAAACTTGGACTCGTGGTCATTCTGTACATTTATTAGGGTGATTAAGCAAAAATCAAGACTCATTTGACTCAAAAACAAAGTTGACACTTTTTTTTCAAATTAAAAATAAAATCTTGTTTTGCAAATACAGCCTTTCAGTACCTCGAGGACGAAGATTTTAAAGCTGTGTTGGCTAATCGGTCAAAAACCTTGAAAAATGACCAAAGGCAGCTGTTCTTGCAAAAGCAGCCTTCCGGCGCCCTTTTGGGACATTCGGCTATTTTTTGACAAGAATGGCATCACCTTAATTATTTTCAAATAATTTTTTTTTTCTTTTTAGTCTATTTTTGGAAAAAAAGAAGTTGGACCCGATGGGGTTTACCTACGTATCCCACATCCGGTGAGAATCAAACTGGCGTAGTTCTGCCAAACAAAACCAACCATACTTTTTTTATTTTTTCATTTTAAAAAAAATTATTCTTCTCAAAAAATTTGGCAGAGTTTCAGTACCATTTAGGCATTGGTTCTTTCAAAACGGGTGATTAACTCACTTAACCCTCACACTGCTATTTTCTTTTCCAAACTCTCTCTTTTTATTAAAATCCGGTCAACATGCAAATACGAAGCAAATAAATGCACAAGTAACAAGTAAGATGTATCAGGATGGTCTTTTTTATTTTGGTGCACCTGTCCTAGACAGATCCAACCCCTGTGTTGAGTTCCCTAAGTGAAATGCACATGATGCAAACATGCATTCCTACTGGGGATCCGGCATGAGATTTTGTTATTCTAGGTTTGAAACATTGGTTTATTTGTTCTAGACCTGGCTTACCCGAGCGACAACTCGAGCCGAAGGAGGGCTTCGTACCAGTAACCAAAAGATCCTCCGACTTTGCAACTTGTCCGAGCCTCATCCTATTTAGGATATGACACTAACAGAAAGAAGTCACGACCAACGTGCACTCCTCATGAGGGAGAAGAGAAGGGTTTCGTAGTAGTTTATATATACAGTTCAGATAATATCAAAGCGGTACAAGCAATATTTAGCACATTAGGCCCAAACATGTAATAAAATTAGATAATAAATAAAGCCAATACAACAATTATTCCAAGCTCGAATTCTCGAACCCTGAACCGAAGTTCTGGGTTCTTGTCCCCAGTAGAGTCGCCAGAGCTGTCATAACTCGTTTTTACCTACACCCCGGGAAAGGGTATAATAAGGGAGTTTTTTCAATTAAAGGACAATCAAAACAGGATTATTTTTAATTTAAGATTCAGAGTCGCCACTTGAGATATTTATGGTGTCCCAAGTCACCGGTTCAAATCCTGAATCGAGGAAAAGATTGACTCTATATTACAGTCCGCGAACCAGAAATTCGGGCAAGGAATTTTGTTAATCCGGGAGAAGGTGTTAAGCATTCCCGAGTTCCGTGGTTCTAACACGGTCGCTCAACTGTTAATATTAGTCTATAATCTAATTTTATTTCATGTCAAAACCGATGTGCATTTTAACTTTATAACTGATTTTATTTAAATTTTTTTTTTAGGAAAAGCTTCAATGTCATCTAAAACACGTCTTGAACCACGTCACATAAATGCACCCGCCGTCCACGACACATTTTATCGAACGTTGAAATTTGAATTTGGGTCACATAAATGCGCACCCGAGTTTAGGAAGGTAAGTTATTACAATAACGTACCTAAAGCAACTACGTGTTAGCAACTTTGCGAGGACCATGGAAATTCGGTAAATGGCGCGCCTCAAATTCTAAGAATCAAACAAAATAAATTAAAACGAGGGCCATGCAATTGTCATTTTGTTTGGCACGGCGCACCTCGATTTTATTTTAAAAGGGCATTCAAACTAAATTACGAAGGGCCATAAATTATTTTGTATTATCTAATATGGCTCACCTCCAATTTAATTAATGGTCTTAATTTTTTTAAACATTAATGGGTAAAGGTTTTGCTGTGGTTCAAACTAATAAAATGCATTTTTTAGAAAAAGAGGCTGATGTAATTAAACTTTTGAAAAATCTACTAATTAATACCGGTAAAAATGAACCAGCTTATGAATTTCATCATGTTGGGCTAGTCCATCCTAATTCTCATGGCCAAATAATTAATTCTTTTTCTTTATACATAAACCATGGCAACTTTTTAGTTTAAACTAAATACTAAAGCCAAACAATCGATCATTGAGGAAAATAGTAAACAAAATGGTATTAGACTCAAATGAAGCTCGAAATAGCTAACATGGAATCAAAACGCATGACACTTAGATAACAGAGAAGTTGGATTGATAAGATAAAACAAATTCAATTAGAACGGAGAACATTCCCCAAGATAACGAATAAGCTTACTTCAATATACCAGCAGTATTCTGATCAATTAATATCCAAATTACTCCAACCCAACACAAATTAATTAGCTAACTCTTCCTTTAAAGTTGCAAATTGACGTGAAAAGCTTTTACCCAAACTTTACTTCAAAGAAAATCACTTTTGTTGAAAGTCAATCTCTTAGTATTTTCTAAGTAGCAAGTTAACAAATTACTAACTTCTAAAAAAAGAGAACCTTCAGCAGGAAATTTCTCAATACTAGATTTAGATCCTAAAAAAAATAATCTACAAAAAATGAACCATGTTATTAGCTTACGAAACAAACACAATTTGATTATATGATTCCATTAAATATACGACTAAATCAATATTATGAAACCTTAATCAATAACTAACATTAAAAATTGACTCAGAATACAAATCTCAAACTCGACATTACTAGTTCTTAGGTAATTTTAATTGATAATTGTTGCATTCATCTTTAAATATGATTTTTAAATAATTTTAGGAGTTAAATGGTGTAATTAGATTTTTATCTTAATTTTTACATTTTTATAAGATTAGAAAAATACAAAATAAAAAATACAAAAAATACAAAAATGAAAACAAAGCAAAAGAAATACAAAGAAATAGAATAAATTGAGCAAAAATTGGGCTATTACGTTTGATATTGAGCCCAAACATACATAGCACCAGCACAACCCAATCACCCTAGAACCGGCCTGCCCTTTTAAATAAATCAAACCACACCGTTTGGTGTCCATTTAATCTGAGCCCTTCATCTAATCTCATCCAACGGCCCTCAATTAATACACAAGTTAGATAAAAATGCCTAAAATCACAACCCTAACCACAAAACCCTTCTTCCTCGTCTCAGACGTCCCCGATTTCAGGCTGCCCTACTCTGCCATGCTCCGCCGGCGGAAATCGCCTCACGGTGGCGGCCGGTATATTTTCCAGTCCAAATTAACACCACAAAATCTTCTTTCCCTCCTCCTTTTGCCCCTGTATTTAGTTTCTCTCAAAACCTTACCCAGCTCCTCGAATAATGACACTTCCTTCGCCGGAACCCTACCGCCGGCGAATGTCACCACCTCCAATGGCCACCAAAATAACACCCTAGCTTCCCCTTCTTATCCTCTTTCCAAATATGCTAACAAAATCCTTCAAATCCCAGCCAAAAGTGTCAAATATTAAATCAAAGGTTTTCCCGCCAAAATCTAAAGTATGCCAAACAGCCCCAAAATAACACCCTAGGTTCACCTGAGTCTCCTCTACCCAACCCCCATACAAACTCACTTCGAATCTGCCCGGAATTCCTCAAATATTCATTTTAAAATTTCTGGCCAAGAACCCTAATTTCTAATCTTCAAGATTTTGGACCGTGGCATCCCTAATCATGTGTTTTCTTTTGAAAACACACAATTAGGGATGTTACGTGTCAAGAATCCTGGAGGATTCAAGCAATCATGGATGGTCGGAGTTCCTGTGGTAGTAAGTCGTTTTTTCCATCTTCTAATTTTTTTTTCTTCTATTATTTTGTTTTCTGTTTTTTGCTTGTTGGAAATTCTGTTCATTCGATTAATTAGTAAAGCATGATTCTTAGGTTAATTGTCATTCTGTCATTTAATTTGTTTGTCTTAATCACTTTTAGTCAGTCAACTTGTTAGGTGTCAATTTAGGATTAATTAGCAATTAATTGAATTTTTGGTTTTATAGTTTGTTCAGTGGTAGTATGATTTCAGTAATTGTTTTCATGTTAATTGTGTCGATTGATTAATTGATAATTTGGTAGTATTGAATTATAGAGGCATTTAGCTTGTTTGGATATAGCTGATTGGGATAGACAAGGGAAGTAATTCTGAGGGGAAAGTGGGGGCATTTTGGGTATATGAAATAGGCTAATAGTAATTACAGCCTAATTAAAGGGTAGTTTGGGTAATGGAAAAGGGTATTTTAATCTGACTTGGTAATTTTGGAAGTGAGGTAGGAGTAGTATAGGAATTGTAGGGGGTATAGAACCTTCTAGAATAGACTCTAGTGTAGATTTTGGCTAAATAGGTGCACTTACTTGTGAGACAGGTCAGAAATAGGGGGGTAAAAATAGAAATAAATAGGACTAATGTATAAAAAGTAAAATCTGAAATTTCCTCTAATTATATCTATAAATAGGCAGTCCCTTTACTTGTAAAAAAAGTTTAGAACCCCCACAGTTTTCCTCCATAACCTCCCCTTCAAGTTTCAGATCAACTTTTTCGAAATTCATAGCAAAAAACTCCAAAAAACATTATAAACTTTTACTAAAAATCCATAAAACACTGTTCTATTGATTTTCAGATTAGAAATATCTCACTACACTATTTCTATTTGAGGTTTATTTGTTCAAATCCTCTTAAGATCATGTAGTCAATCGTGTGGATCGAAATTTGCATTTTTCTATTGGTTTTTTTCAAAGTTTCCTGGACTGCTGATTCAATTTTCTGAAGCTGATTGCTGCTGTTGACTGTTTTTCTATCACTGATTCTTCTTTATTCACTCTAATTCCAGGTACATGTTCATTCTCTAATGGCTCGAGTTTTGAGAAATCTGTCATCGAAGCTTTGATGAAATAGAAATCAGAAATTGTTCATATTTTTTTAACATTGATTAACGTGCTTCATTGATAGCTATTACTGTTGAGAATTACACATGTGTTAGTCTATAAATAGTTTTAACATTTGTTATTCAATGAGCTAGATCTGTTTTGGAACTGTATAACTAGACTGTTTTCCTATTATTTTAGATACTAATTCAATCATTTAAAGGCAGAATTGTATGATTAGGATAGAACTTTGAGGATGTTATGTGTGAATATGAGTGTTAGCTAATTCATTTTGTATAAGATCGACTTCAATTTTCTGGTATTGATAAATGTTCAGTTTCCTGCTTCAGTAATTAGTTTTGCTATTAGCTTTGCTTATTTGAATGATAATTAGTTTGTATTAACAGATCAGATGTTCAAATTCACGTTTTCATAATTTTTTTTATATTAATAGATCTAGAAGTCCATCAACATGAATAGGAAATTAGCTTAAAATGAGTATGGATTAAATTTAAAAGGATTAGTGTTTTGGAGGTGAATAAGAACAAATCGAATTAGTTAATTGATTACTTGTTAAATAAAATTAACATTTCTGCTGTTTTAAAGGTTTGGGCCCAATAGCCCACTGGCAATTTGGTAAGCCTTAAATATATTAATGAGTGGTCCAGCCATATTCATGTATCTCGTACACATTTGGGCTTAAGCCAAGGCTTGTGACTGGTTATTTCGTAACATAGGTTTGGATGAGTTGTTTTCGTAATTTGCTTTCATGCAACAATAAACTCCTAGGAATATAGGGAATTAATTTACGAATATAAAATTGAATTTCTAATTAGGTAGCGATCTCAAGCTAAAAGGTATTCCCTTTTGTTTGAGTTCGGACTTGAATTTGGAGTTCAAATTTATATTTGTGGATTAAGTGGCCCTTGGAGACAAAACAAAAATAGAAAATTTAGTTACTTTAATTTGGCCTTCAATAAATAAAAACGAGATGAGCCTCGCCAAATCAAATATATAATTGCGGGGCCCTCATTAATTACTCAATTCAAAAATACTTAGTATTCGGGACGGGCCGTTTAGCGAATGTCACGGCCCTCCCAAAAGATAACAATACGTTAGTCGCTTTAGGCGCGCTTTAATTAATCTTACCTTCCTAATACGGGTGTGCATTTCATGCGAACCAAATCCAAATCCGAAAACGTTTAATAAGAATGTGTCGAGGATCCGGGTGCATTTCATGTGACGTGATCCGAAAATATATTTTTTAAACGACGTTCACTTTCTTAAATAAAACAATAACAGATAAAAGCGGTAAAATAATTCTAAAATTGCATAATAGGATAGCATTTATTAAAATCAAATATTTTAGCCAAATATGGCAGTTGAGCGACCGTGCTAGAACCACGGAACTCGGGAGCGCCTAACCCATTCTCCCGGGTTAACAGAATTCCTTACTCGGATTTCTGGTTCGCGACTGTAATACAGAGTCAAACTCTTTCCTTGATTCGGGATTCAAACCGGTCACTTCGGACACCATAAATCTCCCAAGTGGTGACTCTGAATTTCTTAATAAACGAATCCTGTTTCGGTTGTCCTTTAATTGAAAAAACTCCTTTTTATTATATCCCTTCCCCGGGGTATAGTAAAGCTCGGAAAAAGAAGGTGTGACAGCTCTGGCGACGCTGTTGTGGAAAAGAACCCAGAACATTATATTCAGGGTTCAGAATTCGAGCTTAGATAAATTTTTGTATTTGGTTATATTTGATTTTCCTACATTTTTCATGCTTAATGTGCTAAATGTTTACCGCTTTGATATTATCTGAATTGTATATAAACTGTGCCGAAACCTTTCTCTTCTCACCTTCAGGGATATGCTTACTGGTTGAGACTCCCTATTCTGTTAGTGTCAATACCTTGAAATAAGAAAGAGGCCGTACAAGTTACTAAGCCAGATGGCCTTTTGGTCCCCGGTACGTAGCCCCCTCCTCGACTCAAATTGTCTGCTTGGGTACACAGTCTAGAACACATACCCAGGGTTTGAACCTAGAATAACTTGACTTCATGCTGGATCCATAGTAGGAGCGCTTATTTGCATTATATGCATATGACTTAGGGGACTCAATACAAGGGTTAGGTCCGTCTAGGACAGGTAGCCGGATATGAAACGACCACCGTGATGCATTTTACGTGTTGCATTTATTTGTCTTGGGCTTGCATGCTGACCGACTTTTGAACATCAAGAATTTTGTGAAATTGAGAAAAAAAAAGAGAAAAAGAGAGAAATAGCAGTGTAAAGAATTAATTGTTTAGTTTTAGAAAAACCGATGCCCAAATATTGTCGTAACTCTGCCGAAATTTCGAAAAATAAAAAAAATAGAAATATTTTGTTTTTTATAGTTTGTTTTACTAAAAGCAAAGGAAAAACAAAAAAAAAGTCTTTATTTTAGTTTGGAAAAAATAGGTTGTTTTATTTTTGTTGAAAATGAAAAAGGAAAAAAGAGGCGTTATTTTGTCTTGTTTTCAAAAATAGAAAAGGAAAATAGTTTGTCTTGCCATGAAAAATGAAAATGAAAAAGAGTATTGCTTTTGAAAGTAGTTTTGTTATTTGCTTTTGAAATGCCAAAAATAAAAATGAAAAAAAAAGTCTTGTTTTAGAATAGTTCGTTAATTTGCCCGAACTACGCTGGTTTGACTCTCATTGGTTGTGAGATACGTAGGCAACCCTCATCGGGTCCAACCACCCCTTTTGCAAAAATAGCCAAAAAATGTCAATTTTATTTTTTTTGTCATAAATAAATTAGGTGATACCGTTTTGCCAAAATAGCCGAATATCCCCAAAAGGGCGCCGGAAGGTTGTTTGTGCAAAAACGGCTACCCTAAGTCATTTTCCAACGATTAGCGGACACAGCCTTAAAATCTTCTCCTCGAAGTGCTGAAAGGCCGTATCGGCAAAACTGGGCTTTATATTTGGAAATTAGAATTGAAAAAAAAAATAGTATCCTTTTCTTTTAGGTCATAAATAAGTGATTAAATCACCTTAATAAATGTGCAGGATGAGCACGACTCAAAATGAACCATTTTTGCATAAGATCCCTTTGGAGTTACGTCTGTGGTGGAATGATTTAGGAAGTGAAGGGCAAGATGAAGTTA
>MU695672.1:6994-39297 GCA_026770625.1 Nicotiana glauca
ATAAATCCCGTTTCGATTATCCTTTAATTGGAAAAACTCCTTCCACCACGCCCTTCGCGGGGTGCAGTAGCGCCGAAAGGAGGTGTGACACTCGTAACAATCACAACTCTAAGAATACACAACACCATCTATCCACTAAATTAATCACTAACCAAGCGCTTAAATTTACTTACTTAGCCACAAATATGGGGAAAAAAGAAACATTCCTATAATGCAACCTATAAAATGGATACCCCCTAAACCAAACTACTATAAATTAAATACTGATGGGGTTGCATCATCAGTAACTAATAAAGCAAGTATAGGGGGACTCATACGTGATTTAAATGAAAACTGGATTATAGGATTTGCAGGTAACTTTGACACTGCAACCACCATCCATGCAGAACTACAAGCCCTCTTTCATGGGCTGGAATTGGCAACTACTCGCAATTTAGTTCCTCTAGAAATAAATGTCGATGCATCAGAGGTAGTAACCCTATTAAAAAATGCTAACAACATTTATACTAATTTAATATCTGACTGCAGGCATCTCCTGGACCAAATATATAACATCACAATTGTGCATACCTACGAAGAGGAAAATGAGGTGGCTGCTCGTTTGGCTAAGGTAGGATACAACATGGA
The DNA here is from genome assembly GCA_026770625.1 of Nicotiana glauca. Classification (NCBI taxonomy): domain Eukaryota; kingdom Viridiplantae; phylum Streptophyta; class Magnoliopsida; order Solanales; family Solanaceae; genus Nicotiana; species Nicotiana glauca. Next base: position 7,622 of record MU695672.1, read on the forward strand.
AGCTACTACAAAACCTACTGTTTTTGAAGAGCCACAAAATTTTGTCAACACCTTTTTGCAAATGGATCAAGCAGGAGTTGTACAATATAGGAGGACGACGTGCAGATCAGCAGAACAAACTATGGATATGGAACAAAATACTTTTTTGATCTATGATGATGGACATGCAACCACAACCACCAATGGAGTTAATATAGTAGAAAACTCTATTGGAATAAGTAGTATCCATCTATGTAATAGACAACTACCAAACAACTATAATGGCGATGCACAAGCATCACCCTCTCTATAGTAATTTTTGTTAAGTTTTATTGCAATATTATCCTTCTCACAAAAAAAAACCAATAGTTATATTTTTTGTTTTGGTTAGTGCCTTGGGTCTTAGTCCCCATAGTCCAATCATCTTCAAATGTAATATTATCATTTGAAAAACTAGAAAGAGTACTAGACCAACCATATTGTGCCTCAATTAAGCATTTGAAGGAATTCCTTTAGATATATTTGTATGAGCTAAAAATTATCATAAGTATATGTGAGCCTAATCGATATTAAGAAAGATCTTCGAAGGCCATCACGTGTCATCAAGTTGATTTAAATGAAGGGCGAAGGCGATCGAGGTCGAGGACTCAACGAAGGTAAAAAACGAGGACGGGTACTCCCTTTAGCAAAGCAACCATGGCTAATTTTAGAAATGAGACTACAAAGAGAATATTCCAGTGAATATTCTTCGGATCTAAACTATTAGGGTTTTTTGGCCCATGTGCCCTTATAAATAGAAAGATATGTAGCTATAGAAGGGAAATTGGACACTCATTGTAAAAAATAACATATTGACATTTTCTAAAGATTCTTGCTTTACCATATACTTATGAAATAGACCTTTTCTTAAGATCTTTATCTAAATTTTCTCCCACGGTCCAGGAGAATCCAAATATTCAAACGCTCATCAATTATTTATCATTGTCAGAGGAAATATCAAAGAATCTCACCCCTTCTCAGTTGACTTACTTGCATTTATTTATATAAATGTCATTTATCATCATTCATTACTATTTAATGTTACTCTCTTTGTTATTGGACCATTGAATATTACTTCATCATTACTATTTATTGCAATTCAAACAATGCTCGTAATATCTTACTACAAAATCAGTTAAACAATCTTTTTGATATTAATATTGGCTAAGAATAACTCTATACTACTAGAAAATTTAATTGTTTAAACCTAGATCTAAATTTTGGGTAAAATAATATGGCGTTGTGTGTGGGAATTTTCTCTGCCAATCTTTTAGTTTCTATTATATCCATAACTCACGTGACTTGTTAATCTAACCAACCACAAAGTTTATCTCTTCTTTTTGTGTGTACAAATGCTTCCTGGCAGGTAACCAAGGAAATAGAACAAGGGAAACAAATAATGTTTCCCTTAACCTCATGAACGCCATCAACAAAGGCTACGACACGCAAGGCGAAGAAATGACACCCACTACCTTCCCCAGGCGAGAGAGGTCTCCTGCCCCTTTCTGCAGCACAACAAAACCAAATGAAAAAGGAGTCTCCACGTCCACGAGAGAGGGGCGTTGCCTGCTATGAAAAGGCTCCTCGAAGCATGGCTAACTGGTACTCTAGTCACGATACTCAGTATACAAGCTCCATGCGACCACAAAAATCACGAGAATCCATGCAGCGTAATGTGGGAACAAACAAAATTACCAACCATACCCCCTAATTCTAGGTAAAACTCACACTACAACAACAACATACATGTTATTTATCTCACACTATAGGGGTAGGTAAAACTAACACTATTAATGACAATGCAGGTGACAACGTCCTCGCCGCGGTACTGAAGAGAATCGAGGAAATGGGAAATGAGAACAAGGCGCTAAAAGACCAAATGAAAAAGCACCAAGAACGGATAGACAAAATATCAGGTGCCCCAAAATTATTACCAAAAAGGGACGCAGACAGGTTTATGGAATAGTCGTACATTGAGGGAGCGGCCCCACATGCCATACTAAAAATATTCAGGATTCCCCCATATCTCAGAATCTATGATAGGATGACCGACCCTGAAAATAGTGTGACTCGCTACATTACTATTGTGAAAGACAACAACCTCACCAAAGACCAGGTATCCTCCATCTCGCTAAACAAATTTGGCAAAAACCTCACTGGAAGGGTGTTGACGTGGTATTCACAGTTACCAGCCCGTTCTATAGAAACATTTGAAGAGATGGATGACAAGTTCATGAAGACGTATGTTGGGGCCAAGAAAGCTGAAACAAGAGCAAATGATATCTTCGCCATCAAGCAATCCCTAAGAGAGAGACTTAAGGACTTCCTCGCCCGACTCAATAGGATGAGGATGACCTTACTAAATGTTTCCAAAAGGACAACTGTGGCAGCTTTTCAAAATGAGTTGAGCACAGAAAGTTCGAGAGCGACCAGAAAGCTTATGAGTCGGCTGATGAAGTATCCGCCGGGACTTAGGAAAAAATCCATTATGTCTATATGCTGAGGTCAGAGCAAATGACGAAGAACTCAATGAACTCACTCGACGGCTCATCTCGGTACAATCTGAGCCCAGGAAAGAATGTAAAGATAGTACGATGAGAGACCACCCAGTGTCACGGCTGGGTAGGGAACAATACGAACCCTATGTAAGGATACCTGTTACCTCTTTCCTTTATGAAGATGGCCCGTCTAGGCCAAGATCAATCTCTTACAGGAATGATCGAGGTACACCCCCTTATTATCTGCTTACAATTTTTGTGTATCACCTACAAAAGTGGTCCACGCTCTTGAGAAGCTCGGAACAAAAGTCAAATAGCCGCCCAAGATGAGGCTGGACCCAAACATAAGGAAATTTGACACTCTCTATGAGTTCCACCAAGAACGTGGACAAAAAATAAAAGATCGCATCACTTTAAGGCTAAAGGTGGGAAACTTGCTGCAACAGAGGACATCTCAAAGAACTGCTTAGCGATAAAGGCAAGAACATCTTGGCAAGGGGTCGAGAACTTCCATGATCGCAAAAGCCCCCATCACCAGCTCGTACCATCAATATGAGTATTGGTGGCAGCAATGATGCCTTTATCAACGACATCAAATTCACCGCCACCTACAAGATCAAAAGATGGATCAACCACGAACAGTGTGATGGACTCGAGGAAAGTATCATATCTGATGAGTCAGATACCGACGGTTTGACATTACCTCATAATGATGCAGTTGTCCTTACTTTAGAATTTTAATACCAATTTTATGAGAACTATGATAAATGACAAAAAGTGGAGCATGCATCATCCATCCCCGAGTCTTTGCACATATGAGACTCGAGGATAAGATAGTACCTCTTTGTATTGCACTAACCGATTTTAACAATTCAGTAGAACAAACTTCAGGATAAATCACACTCCTCGTTTTCACCAGTAGAGTAACTCTAGAGACGATGTTCCATTTCATAGACCAGGACACCACATACAATGCCAATACGGGACGACAATGGATACACCCCATGAGATTCAACCCCTACAATTTATACCAAGTGATCAAATTCCCAACACCTTGGGGACTATTTAGCATATGAGGTGAATAATATACATCCTAGGAATATTACAATTGCCATGAATAGCATGGCAGCTCAACAAAATAAAGAAAATGAAAATGAAGCATAGCAATCAGCAGGGTCGAAGTTACCACAAGGCGAAGTCGAGGAAGCCATTATGGATTTCGAGATGGTCGAAGCCGCTGAATCAGCCGTAGAAAACCTTGACCCCGTTCAACTAGATCAAAGTGACCCCAGTAAAAAGGCATACATCGACTGGAAACTCCAAGAACAAGGTAAATTTAGTTAATTCTTGAAAACTAATGTAAATTTGTTTGCTTTTAATCATGTAGGCATTCCAGGTATCCTAGAGAAATCGCCACACACAAGCTGAATGTCAACCCCTTCTCCCCTCCGGTAAGGCATGTCCAATGAAAGTTCAACCCTGCCATCAATGGGGTTGTTTACGAAGAAGTAGAGAATTTACTAGCAAACGACTCCATCTGCGAGGCGAAGTACCCCAAATGGATTGCCGATGTGGTGATGGTAAAAAAGAAAAACGAAAAATGGAAGATTTGCGTGGACTTCACAGACCTAAACAAAGCATGCCCAAAAGAATCATTCCTACTGCCATGCATCGATGATCGAAGCCAACCCTATACTACTACAAAGTAGCAAGAGAGGTCGAAATAGCTTTTACCCGAGAAGGTCGGGATCGATTTCCACAGGAGCTAGATATTGGAGTTCAGTTTTCTATCTAAATTGGAGTTGCGTATTTGTTCCTAATTGCACTTCTAAATAGTATTGGTTTTGATTTTTACTTCTAATTTTATAATACTAGGATGCTAAATTAGACTAAGTAAAGCTAAGATTAAACTATTGAGAGTTGTTCAAATAGATAAAAGGCACTATGGTAGTGACTTTCTCCTAGGTGACTAATTGACGGATTCTCGAGTTTAAGGCTAGATTGTCATATTTGGGGAGTATGATATAACCATTGCACAATTCTATTCACTCTATACCTCTCAGTAGTTTAAGTGATTTTGCCCGAATTGACTTTCTCAAGACCAATTGGGTATGCATATTTGTGCAAGCAATTAATGTTCAAGTGGGGTATTACTATCTCTAGGTTTAACCCTTTAATTGGGGATATCAATTTCTTGACTACGCCACAATTCCTTGTTGGACCAGTTTCATGGAGTTAGGCTCTCTTTCTCAAGAAGATCCAAAGTCTACTAGGCATAAACTAGTATTTGCAACCACTAATCAGTATTAAAACCCTAAATTAGCCCAATACCAAACACCCATAGAAAATCAAGCATCAAAACACAAGACCCATCAATTAACCACACTAAGTTTGAGCCACAACCCTAGCTAATGGGTCTAGCTACTAGTAAATTGTAGAAGAAAACAAAGAAATAGATGAAGAAAAACCTATAATAATTAATTACTAGATAAAAATTGAACATTCAATGGTGAAATTAAGCTAAAATTACTCAAAATGGTAAAAGAGAAGTGTTCATGAGCGCAACTCTGTCCTAAAATCCAACTGATGACCTAAAAATAGGAAAAGAAACTATTTATACTATGCTGAAAATTTTGGACAAAAATACCCTTGGATCACACCGAGTGCGGTCACACTAAGGTTGCTGGCTTGATTAATCTGCTCTCTGAAGTTGGCCACCGTGGATGCACCGCGACCGCAGTGGCTTTTATTGCGGTCCGCATAAAATGGACCGCAGACCACATTGGGCATCATCCTCCAATCTATCAACTCTATGATCTTGGGCAATGCGGACCGCACAAAGTCCGGTGTGGCTACAATAAAACCAATACGAACCACACAAAATCCTTTGCAACCGCATTTCCTAGTTGCCTAAAAAGCATACTCTATAAACTTTATCTTTGCGGACCGCACAAAATGGTGTGCGGCCGCACTGTCCCTGTTTGACTGAGCTTGGTCTTGTCTTGGTACTTGTGCAAGTTTCACTTCTTTTTGAGTTGGTTTTTGACACCTTTTCACCTTGATGATCAAACCTGCAATCAAGCACAGCTTATGAGACTTTGGGACTATTTTGTACACATTTCTAATCAAAACTTAAGCAAGAAGAAGTGTAAAATGCATCATAATCCCTAGTTATCAACTTCCCCAAACTTAAGTTTTTGCTTGTCCTCAAGCAAACAAGATAAGACCCACCCTTTAAGAGTTAATGCAAAAACATTTAGCCAACCTAAAGTGACCTCATCTAGCCTCAATTGGGACTAAAAATTGCCCTCAATTCAAATGAATCATTAATAACATTCACTCTTTTAAACACCATGGATTTAGTGCGACACAAGAGCATCAAGAATTGACTCAACATGTCAAAGAAACTCATTCTATTACTTTGGTCATTGTGGAATTCAAACTCATACATCCTCGATTCTCCCTAAACAAACCTCACCTTTAAGATTTTAGCACTCAGAACGAGGTTAATTGAAATAAACTCATCTCTCTTAAGAAAAAGTCACAAGTCCGGCTGTAAGTACCATATGCTTGCCCCTTATATGAGTCACCACTAATGTAAGCTTCATTCAACTAGAGATCATATAGGGTTTTTGCGGAGACATATTGAAGGCTTTTGGTTCAGGTTAGGAAATGTTTGGTCTAAGTAGGTTCCATCTTCCTTTTAGCACTTCTTTTGCTTCATTTTGGCACTCATTCACTTGACCTTTTAAGTCATTTCACTTATTTCTAAAGGGTTAGAGAGACACACTATCACTCTTTCTTGTTCATTTCAAATCTTTTCTACCTTAGCAACTTTCCACACATTTCATTCTTTGCTTTTATTGAATCCCTTTATTCATTTTTACATTGAACATTATTTTTGTCTTTTTTGCTTTTCGTTCTTTTTCATTGCCTTTCTTTTTCTTCATTTTGTGCCTTTTTACCACTTTGTTGAAATCCTTATCTCTTCCCCCCCCCCCCAACTTATACTTTTTCCATGTGCTAAGGAAATATCGGGTGCTAAAAGAGGTATCTTTAGAACAGGTAAAGGCTTGTATCGTGGTTCTTGAAGGAAAAAGGTTTAAGGCTCAAAAGGGTTGACTAGGGATTTTATCATTGGTAGTCTATGGAAGTGTTCAAGCTATCATTTGGATCAAGGATAGCATATAATCACATCTCAAGTCAAATTCCACTTAGGATTCGCCTAGACAAACATTCAGGACAAGTTCTAGACCAATGGCTCGGGATTGGAACTTGCAATACAATTTCTCAGCACATAAGCTATGAGATCGCTAAAGACACAGAGTCTGCGGTCCACAACAATCTTAGATAAGATTTGAGCACACAATGGTCTCAAAAAATGACTTGATGATTATCAGCCAACACAAGAGTCTCAAAGTCACAACTTACACCATCCTATACACAATAATTTATTTTTGACCGTAAGATCAAAGGCAAATGTGTTAGGCCCAAGTGAAGCTTTGCTTGAGGCACCATTACCACTAACCACTATAAAGCAAAAATAAAAGAAAAACAAACTCAAACCCTTAAGAAGGTTGTCATGACATCCATCATTGGGAAGATCCACCTGGTTCACACAAATTCCACCTTTGAAAAGAACCGTGACACTCAGAAAACCAAAGGCTTATTGTAAAAACTCTAAACAAGAAGATACAAACATAAAATAAGAAGCTGAGAAAAGGAAAAATGCGAAAAGTAAACTGAATATGTACAATAGGGGATTTAATCATATATACAATAAGGGTGATGAATATACACAATGGAACATAACTTTTATATACAGACCCAAGGTGAAAAAAGTACGAAAAATGTAATGAAATGCTGAAATTATATACATACCAAAGATAAAAAAAAATCATTCATATATACAGTCATCCAAATCCAAGTAGGGCCTACCCCCTCAAATGAAAGCTGGCATTGAGGCAAAATAAGCACAAAAATAGATAAAAAGAGGAAAAAGAAACTTCCTACGGGCCCTCCGTCTGCATGGTGTCCTGAGTCGGGGTCCTTGGATCCTTTGTATGATCGAGAACCTGAGACTGGCTCCCTCTGATCTATGGCTCTGCTGTTGGGACCTGGGCCTGGACTGGCTCCTGGGCTGGATCCTCGGGCTGGCTGGATGAATCCTCCGGTGGGTCTGCCAACTGAATGACTGCATTGTCAGATCGGGGAATCACCCTCCTCCTCTTGGGAGGCCTCTCGGGCTTTGGCGCTGGCACTGGCTGGGCTGCTGGTGCTGGGTCCTGGAATAGCAAATCCAAAGGTAGGTGATCCGCCTTCAGCCTATCAACCTCGACCCATAACTCATTCATAGACTCTTTGGAAGCCCGAGTCTTCCTCATCTTCTTGTTCTCCCTAGCAAGCTCCTTGAGAGCCTTTCCATGTGACTCAACATCATCCATAAGCAATTTCTGTTTCTCAAGAATCTTCTTCTGGTGGTCCAGAAAATCCTTAAGATTATCCTCAATGGACTATGGGGCCTGAGGATGTGGAGGTGCTGACTGGGTGCCACTGTAGTAGATAGTACTAACAACTTAGAAGAAGCTGTCTGCGTACAGTTGTTGATGCTGGCGAGGGCCTGGCTCAAATGGCATGCAGTCACTGGGTATGCAGTGGTGGAGGGTATGTCAGGCACTGTAGAAGTGGATGGACCTGAAGCCATGTCTGCTGAAGTGGGGGGAGGCTGAATAGGAGCCATTACCCTTACTGGCTCTTTAGACTAGCTAGTTGGAGCAGTGACTTTTCCTTTGTCGTGCTTCCCTTTAGGGTTGTCATCACCCTGCAGGCTGTACAAGGAGAACGTTGACTTTGGCCTCATCTTTATGTCAAACCTCCGGTCGTCCTCCTCTAAGTCATCCAGGTATATGGTCAGAAAGCTGTGGAAATGATAGTTTCTATTACCTTCATTAACCACCCATGTAGTGACCCGAGACATCATATTCCCGATGTTAATCAGGTACCCCGCCATAATTGATGCTACCTATATTGCCCGGTGAAGAGGGAGTGAGTTATCGTAAGTGGTAGGGTCTAGTCTGCTGTAGACGAATGTCTCCCACCCCTTGGCCTCAAAGTTCAATGTCCTCCTCAATATCTTCACCCCCACAGTCAACCACTCGGGGGTGGTACCTGGGATGCCAAGTACTCCGCCAACCACGGACGGGTTTCTTCACCCAAGTTCGTCTTCTCCAAGTATAGGGACTCATCTTCCTCCAGAAAACCCAAATAGTCATTTATTGTTTTGCCATCAAATTTGACCGTCAAGTTTCGCACTTTGGTGACTGTGGTGCCCTTTTTGATGCGGGCCACATTTGTGTAGAACTCCTTCACCAAGTGCTCATTGGTATTTCTCACCTGGCCTATGAAATAGTCCCATCCCGCTCTCACTCTGAACTGCCTCAGCACATTGAGGTTGTGAGGCTCGAGGTCATGAATATTGAATTTTTGCTCGGGGTATTAGTTTACTCTCGAGACACCACTCTTTGAATTTGTGGTTGGCAATCTTACTCACGAACCGGTCCTGCCATGCCTCCGGGTTCCTAGTTCTATCCACCCCACCTACTTGGGGCTCACCACCTTCTACTTTTTCCCCTTCTTCTCCGACTGCACCCTCTCCGGACAATGAAGCTGTATGAGAGGTGGAGTACTCATCCCCACTGCCTTCAGCTGAGCCCTCAAACGAACCAGAAGATACATGCACTGAAGCTTGAGCAGTGGGGGATGCTGGAGGTGTGTCTGTCAACCTATGCCTCTCCAGCCAGTCAGGAACATATTCTGGCACGGAGTCTAAAGATGCCTCCCGGGAGAAAGTCTGTTGCAATATATTCTCCGTCATATCATTGTTGTGGCATTCCTTTACCATTATTCTATATCTCTCCCAAATCTCATGCAATGGATCGGTGGGCTCCTGCTTGAAAACTAAGATCTCATCCGCAATGCTTCCATATGCCCCGATGAGAAGAACTTTGCAATGAAATTATCCGCCAACTCATCCCAAGTAGTGATGGAATGGTTGGGGAGTCGCTCAAGCCAATCCAATGCCTTCCCTCAAAGTGAGAATGGGAAGAGTCTCACCTGAAATGCATCCTCGGACACATTTGTTTGCTTGCTCCCCTAACAGGTATCCACGAACCCCTTGAGATGTTTGTAAGCAATTTGATTGGCGGTACCCATGAAATACCCATGCTGCTCCAGCAATGTCAGTATCACATTAGTAATTTGGAAATTGCCCGCCCGGATTCGGGGTGGGATAATTGCACTTGCATAGCCTTGGTTTGGGAGCACTCGAGGAGCCACTCTTGGAGGTGGCAGATGAGGGTCTAAAATATTTTCATTAGCATTGGGTTGGTGGCCTCTACGTTGCGCTTGAGGTACAAGAGGCACCTCATCATCTCTGACATCATCTACCTTCTCCCCCGCAATTACATTTCCAAGAGGGTCATTATTGTTTGCTGCCATTTTGTACCTGAATTTGTAACACACAAAAATTAGTAACGTAAAAGGAAAGAAGAACAATACACAAAACTATTTAGATAGATAGTCAAAACTGTTAGCTCCCCGGCAACGACGCCAAAAGTGATCGAATCCAACCTTGTACTACTACAAAGTAGCAAGAGAAGTCGAAGCAGCTTTACCCGAGAAGGCCGGGATCGATTTCCACAGGGAGATAGATATTGGAGTTGAGTTTTCTATCTAAATTGGAGTTGCGTATTTGTTCCTAATTGAACTTCTAAACAGTGTTGGTTTTGATTTTTTACTTCTAATTTTATAATACTAGGATGCTAAATTAGACTAAGTAAAACTAATATTAAACTATTTAGAGTTGTTCAAATAGATAAAAAGGTAGTGACTTTCTCCTAGGTGGCTAATTGACGAATTCTCGAGTTTAAGGCTAGATTTTCATATTTGGGGAGTATGATATAACCATTGCACGATTCTACTCACTCTATACCTCTCGGTAGTTCAAGTGATTTTGTCCGAATTAAATTTCTCAAGACCAATTGGGTATGCAAATTTGTGCAAGCAATTAAAGTTCAAGTCGGGTATTACTATCTCTAGGTTTAACCCTTTAATTGGGGCTATCAATTTCTTGAGTACGCCCCAATTCCTTGTTGGACCTGTTTCATGGACTTAGGCTCTCTTTCTCAAGAAGAGCCAAAGACTACTAGGCATAAACTAGTGTTTGTAACCACTAATTCAACATTAAAACCTTAAATTAGACCAAATACCAAATACCCATAGACAATCAAGCATCAAAACACAAGACCCATCAATTACACACACAAGGGTTGAGCCACAACCCTAGCTAATGGGTCTAGCTACTCATAATTGTAGAAGAAAATAAAGAAATAGATGAAGAAAAATCCATAATAATTAATTACTAGATAAAACTTGAAGATTCAATGGTGAAATTAAGCTAAAATTACTCAAAATGGTAAAAGAGAAGTGTTCACGAGCGCAACTCTGTCCCAAAATCCAACTGATGACCTAAAAATGGGAAAAGAAACTATTTATACTGGATTAAAAATTCTGGACAAAATACCCCTACGGGGCTAGTGCAGACATCACAAAATTGAGTGCGGCCGCACTAAGGCTCTTGGCTTGATTAATCTGCTCTCTGAAGTTGGCCATCACGGACCGCACGAAATGCACCGCGGTCGCGGTGGCTTCTATTGCGGTCCATATAGAATGGACCACGGACCGCATTGGGCATCATCCTCCAATCTAGCAACTCTCTGATCTTGGGCAATGCGGATCGCACAAATTCTAGTGCAGTCGCAATAAAACCAATGCGGACTGCACAAAATCCTTTGCGGTTACATTGCCTAGTTGCCTAAAAAGCATACTCTATGAACTTCATCTTTGCGGACCGCGCAGAATGGTGTACGGCCGCACGGGCTGTTTGACTGAGCTTGGTCTTGTCTTGGTACTTGTGTAAGGTTCACTCCTTTTTTAGCTGGTTTTTGAAACCTTGTCACCTTGATGATCAAACCTGCAATCAAGCACAACTTGTGAGTCTTTGAGACTATTTTGTACACATTTCTAATAAAAACTTAAGCAAGAAGGAGTGTAAAATGCATCATAATCCCTAGTTATCAATCGACCAACTCATCAACGTAACAATTGGGCACGAACTGTTAAGTTTCCTAGATGCCTGCTCAGATTACAACCAAATATTGATGGAGGAACAGGACCAATAGAAAATCACGTTCATCACCCATAGGGGAACATATTGTTATAGGGTCACGCCATTTGGGTTGAAGAACACAGGGGCTACCTATCAAAGATCGGTCACAAAAATGTTCAAAGATCAACTTGACAAAATCATGGAGGTGTATATCGATGACATGCTGGTCAAGTCTGTGAAGGCAAAAGATCATATCTACCACCTAAAGAAAGCTTTTGATATACTAAGAAAGTATGGAATGAAATTGAACCCTGAGAAATGTGCGTTTGGCATAGCCTCAGAATTTTTTTAGGTTTCTTGGTATCACAACAAGGGATTGAGATCAAACCAGATCAAATGGGTTTCGACGGGACACCAGAGCAAATAGCCACTAAAAAGCAAGTCCAGAGATTGACCGGTTGAAGCCCTATTCAGACTCATCTCACGATCGTCTGATAGATGCCACAAGTTTTCCAGCACACTAAAAAAGGATAACGGCCTCAAGTGGATGCCCAAGTGTGTGCAAGCACGTCAAGAACTTAAAACATACTTATCATCACCGCCCTTGCTCTCAAAATCCGGAGGGGGGTGCGGGTACCTCTTCGTTTACCTTGCTATTTCTGAAGTAGCAGTAAGTGCGGTCTTGTTTGGAGACAATAAAGGCAAGAAATCTCCAGTTTATTATATCAGTAAAACACTTGTCGACGTCGAGATAAATTACCCTCACCTCGAGAAACTAGCCTTGGCCCTGGTCGTAGCTTCACGAAATCTTAGACCCTATTTTCCGTGCCACCCTATCTCGGTTGTCACCACTTTTCTTGTAAGAAGCGTATTACATAGACCCCAACTATCGGGGAGGCTGGCCAAATGGGCCATAGAGTTAAGTAAGCATGACATTACTTATCAACCACGCACATCGATAAAATCGTAAGTTCTCATCGACTTTATCGCAGACTTTAGTGCAAAAGTTATGCCTGAGGCCGAAAAGGAAGCCACTCAAGCTTCACTTTAGACACAAGACCTTTGGGTCCTGCACACCAATCGTGCATCTAATACATGCAGGTCCAGGCTGGGACTCATACTCGAGGTTCTTATCGGTGAAATAATTTACCAATCCATAAGATGCTTGGACATGATTAACAATGAGGCCGAGTATGAGGTCGTAATTGCAGTATTAAGACATGCATGCGAGTACAGAGCGATTAAAGCTTCGTTGTGATTCTCAGCTCGTAGTCAACCAGGTTACTGGACTTTCCAAATCAAAAAGTAGAGGTTGCAGAAATATCAGACTGAGATCTGCAGAAAATGTTACTTAGTTTAGACGAGTGCCAGCTCGACCAAATTTCACAAAATCAAAAAATTGAAGCAGACGGTTTCGCCAAGTTGGCCGCCTCTACCAAAAGTGTAACCTCTGGGGATAAGAGTGTAGTTCACCTAATCATCTAGGCATTGGACCATATCGAGGTAAAATCTGTAAATCCAACTTGTGACTCGCGCAATTGTATTATAAACTATTTGTAGGACGGCACCTTCCCAAATGACAAAAAGGAAGCCAAAAATTTAAGATTGCAAGCTGCAAGGTACAACCTCCTTCACAATGACTTATACAAGAGAATGTACGAAGGTCTCTTGGCAAAATGCTTAGACCCGAACCAAACCCAACGCGTCCTCGAGGAAGTCCATGAAGTTCATTGAGGCAGTCACTTTGGTGACCAAGCACTCGTCAGGTGCCTCATACGGGCCGGGTATTATTGTGCCACCATGATAAAAGACGCCCTAGGATTTGTGAAGAAATGCGAGCAGTGTCGAAAATATGCCCCAATAATTCACCAAGCAGGCGAGCACCTCCACCCCGTCACTTCTCCATGGCATTTCACTAAATGAGGAATAGATATTGTGGGACCACTTCCACCAGGACGAGGTAACATAAAATTCCTTTTAGTTTTAATTGACTATTTCTCTAAGTGGGTGGAAACAGGAGCATTTGCCTAAATGCGTGAGCAAGAGGTAATCGCCTTCATATGAAAAAATATCATTTGCCGATTCGGCCTACCCAAAGAGATACATTATGATAATAGGCCCCAATTCACAGGAAGAAAAACCAGTGAGTTCTCCTAAAAATGGCATATTAAACAAATACTTTCAACTCCTTACCACTCAGCTGGCAATGTACAGGCAGAATCCTCCAATAAGTTCATATTGAACATCATGAAAAAGAAACTTGAAGAGGCTAAGGGACTGCGGTCGAAAGTACTCCTAGAAGTACTATGGGCGCACAAAACCACCCCGAAGACGAGCATAGGAGAGACATCCTATTCTCTAGTCAACAGAATAGAAGCAGTTATACCAGTCGAGGTCGGATAACCCATCCTGAGGTACTCCCATAAAAGGGGTACCAACAATGACGAGAGTAGGAGGAAAGATCTCGACGAGGTCGATGAGCGAAGAGATATGGCATACATAAGGATGGTCGCCCAGAAGCAACAAGCAAAGCGTTGCTACAAAAATAAGGTAAAGGTCTGATTGCTCAAGATCGGGGCCTACGTACTCAAAGCCAAAACCCAAGCAAACAAGGATCCACAAGAAGGCAAGTTGGGATCCAAATGGGACGGACCATATAAAATCATAGGCAAAGTAGACGAGGCTTCATTCTAAGTGGAAACCATGAAAGGGAAACCCCTGCCAAACAATTGGAATATCAGCCACCTCAAGTACTTTAACTTCTAAAAACCAAGAAATGCCTTGTAAGTTGTACTCCTTTTTTCCTCACTTGAGTTTTGTCCCAATAGGTTTCTCAAGGAGGTTTTTAATGAGGCAACGAGTGGGACACTTCGAGTCGAAATATACGATAGCAGACAGATGTTTCCATTGCATGACTCCTCAAAATTCTCCAAGTCGAACAATAAAGTGATTAGATATACTGGTACTGGAACGTCAGCCAACACCCAAAACTTATAACTTTCTCCAAAAATCGCCTAAGGGAAAAATAATGTAATCAGAGCAACAATCTCAAAATAATAGAAGTACATATTTTATCGAAACTACTCTACTGAAAGGTTAAGTTCGACCAAGCTCAAACAACACCTATCGTCCCTCGGCCACGATTTACTAAAAATTTAAGTTTGACCAATCCTGAACAACACCTATCGACCCTCGGGCACGACTGAATGAAAGGTTAAGTTCTACCAAGATCAAACAGCACCTATCGACCTTTGGACACGACCTAATGAAAGTTTAAGTTCGACCAAGTTCGAATAACACCTAACGACCCTCGGCCATGACTCAACTTAAAGGTACGTTCGACCAGATCGACCAATACCTATCGGCCCCTGGCCTCGGATCGACTTAAAGGTGTGTTTGATCAAATCAAAAAATACCTATCAACCCTTAGCCACATCTCAACGAAGAGACATACTCGACTTGTTTAAACAAAGGGCTGATGCGGCCCAAAGGATACGACCACCCAGAGGATAACTACAAAAGGAATAAAGAAGCAAAACATTCAAGCACAAAAGCAAAATATACAAGTACAAAAGTAAAACATGCAAGTATAGAAATAAAACTCATAAATGAAAAAGGTGCGTATAAACAAAAGTCAACTTTGATATTCAGATGAAGAGTTTTACAAGATCGCTCGAAGACGCCAAAATATAAAAGAGTTTAAAATAAAAACTAGTGGCCATCACCATCCCGTCCTCCAACGCCCTCTCCACCCTCGCCTTGACCAGAAGCGGAGTCATACCAAGCACCATCCGCGAGTCGGTCTACACCCTCTTCCTCATCCTCCTCAGAACTAGATTGAGGTGTGGCAGGATCATAATCACAAGCAAGCCAAGCCTCACAAGCTTTGACTAGAGCATACTCAAGGGCTGTATGAGAAATAGAGCCCGCCTTATTCAAATTACGGAGCACATCAAGCCAAACTTCATCATGTATCCACTCCTCATACAACTATCGAGAAATGTTAGGATTCTCATAAGCATTAGACAAAAAAGGCTGCAAAACAAGTTGGGCCTTCTCGGCCTCAAGAGCAATAACTCGATCATGCAGCTCGGAGTTTTCCTTGTCCAACTCTCCCATCCTCTCCCAAGATGGTCCTCTTTAGCCCTAGCCATTCACTTATCATTATACTGCTCAGAATAGAGAGTCATGTTCACCAGTTCGAGAATGTCAACCTTTATCTGAGCATCCAGTCGGGAAGACTCTGCTTGCTCGAGCATCTGTTGCTTCTCAGCAACCTTTCCCCTGAAAGTGTCGATTTCGAGCTGGCATCCGTCCAACTAGCTTTGCAGTTGAATCAGTTGAGTTTGAAGGTCTCTGCATTGGGCCTCCACACCCTTACTTAGCTCGAGCTCTTATTCATGTCTCTTCAACGCTCCCTAAAGAATGCTGAATCTCTCCACGAATTCCATTAGCTCCTCGTCATTTTTCTTCAATTCTTCTCTCAAGGACGACATGTCGCCCTCCTCGCGAAGCTGCCTCCGAAAGTCCTGGTACTTTACACGATACGTTTCATACTTATCCTTTAAATTCACATTAATTTCCTTATGTCTCTTCTCCCTCCAAGTACTGTCAATTTCCAGAATGGCCATCTGCAAATCAAAGAAAAAGGCAAAAGTTAAAACATAGAAATAAGTTAAGACAAAGGGAGGAAGAATGAACAACAACTATACATGTACTGAGAACAAGACCGACAATGTTGTTTGACATGGTACAGTCATTTATCTCCTTGAAGTTCACACCCTCAGCATCAGAACAAAGAGGACTGAGAGCGGGGACCACCTCCTCTATATTTCTCAATAAATCATGATCTATTTGGATGGTTATTGTCCTTGAGCCTCCCTCCATCCTCACCTCGATCTGGGTGATTCCCTCATCAATCATCCTAAGGTCGTCAAGATCCATATCAGAACTTGACTCATCGCCCTTAATGATGACCTCATTTCCTTTGTCCTCATCGGTCGGAGAAGCATCCGCTGCCACCTTGGAAGTTTAAGCCTCCTCTTGCCTTGTAGACATAGAGCCGTTACCGAGTGTCCTCTCCACGACCATCTCCCCCTCAGGACACAAAGGCAAGCCTTCATCATCCTTTTCCAACTATGGGGCCTCGGAGGTCACCCAATATCTCCAATATGGATTTTTGCCTTCTATCAAAATGTGAATTAACCTTCTACTGAATTGCCAAGGAAACTGCCCTCCCAACGTCCATAACCATTCTCGTACGGGGCATTAGGTCCCCATCATAGGAAGAGACTTCGCCATCTTCCTTGATGAGTGAAAACATTTGAGGAGAGGGAGTAACATCTAAGATGGAGGCAGAGGCAGAAGGCGTAGTAGCCAATACAAGGGCAGAGGCGGAGGTGGAGGCGGAAGGCGTGGTGGCACTTCTCCTCTTAAATACAGGCACAAACGCCCTTCTCGTTCTTGTAGTCCCCTTGATTAAACCTAAAAAGAAGAAGCGTAGAGGTTTATAACGATACAAGCTAATATAAAAAATGATTACGATCAGAAGAGAAAAATTACCTGTCGAGGCCAGTTATACGTATCGTCAAAGGAGGAGGACGGCTATTGGCTGCAAGGAAATACGAATTATTCGACCAATTTGAGATGGACAAAGTTCTTCAAAAGGTAAAAAAACTCGAACACTTACCTATATGGTTCCAGGCCTCAGGGATACCGTCGACATTAGCCACATTGGTCTTAGTCTTGACATAGACGTAGTCCAGCCAGAATTATTGACTACCCTTATCATCCATCTTCAGCCCCCACGATGACGAAGGTTCAACATCGTCCCTCTGTAGAAGATATGTATGAATAGATACACCAAGTCCCGCATTGTGACCTCGACTCCGGCAAGCTCAACAAATTTTGACAGCATCTTGATGACCATATAAACGTATGGGGCAATTTGAGATGGGAAAATGCCATAATGGCGTCAAAATTCCTCCACCAGCGGGTGAAGAGGGAACGGGTAGCCAATGGTAAACAAGTAGGCGTAGAGAGCATAATACCCAGGACAGTGAACGTGCACTTCATCCTCACCAGAGGGGATCAATTCTACATGGTTGGGAATGTCAAACTTGGCTTTGAATTCGACCAACTACTTAGACGCCATAGACGAAAGAAATTTTTTGGGCAACACGTCTGATGACCGTTGAAAATCGGACCTAGACTCAAGGTTGCGAGGGATGATCTCTTCCACTAAAGTAAGAGCTTCATCTTCTGCGACGACGACGATGTCCTCCCTATGAGCAGGGAACACAATAGCCAAAGGAATGGCGTGACTCTTTTCATCAATATTAGAGGGAAAACTAGACATGATTATGAAGTTTATAGAAGATGAGAGTATGAAAAGAAGTTAAAAAATCGTGAAGCAAAGAGGGTTCAAGAATTACATAAGAACTTGTGTAGGAGCAAGTTGATTCCAAAGAGTAAAATTCGAACAATGAGGGAATGGTCCCTATTTATAGAGATGAAGGCATGAGACCCGAAACGACTCATCATGACTGGCGCAAGAATCAAAATGGCAGAGCCAATCAAAATCCATATGTAAATTGATATGACGCTCCGGGAACAAGCGTCATCATGACGAGTGACGTCATGACGTCACTCCCTTTCATGGATGAAATGGTTCCAGCAAGTCACCCAGGAAAATCAAGAGTTTAAAATATACGGTTCGCAACAAGCCACGTCGCTCGTCACAACGACCATGACTGTTGTTATCCGCTTATTAAACTCGCCCACGAAAATGACCTCAACAAGCAGAAGGTCTAACTGTATGAGCTAAAAATTATCATAAGTATATGTGAGCTAATCTATATTAAAAAAGGCCTTCAAAGGCCACCACGTGTCATCAAGTTGATTTCAATAAAGGGCGACAGCGAGGTCGAGGACTCAACGAAGGTCAAGGACGAAGATGGGTACTCCCTTAAGCAAAGCAACAACGACTAATTTTAGAAGATTTCAAAGAGAATATTCATTCAGATCTGTACTATTAGGGTTTTTTGGCCCATGTGCTCTTATAAAGAGAAAGAAATGTAGCTATAGAAAGAGATTTTGACACTCATTGTAAAAAAAAAAATTGACATTCTCTGGAGATTCTTAGTTTACCATATACATACGAAATAGACCTTTTATTCAAATCTTTATCTAATTTTGCTCCCACGATCCAAGGAGAATCCGTATATTCAAAGGCTTATTAATAATTTATCATTGTCAAAGGGAATATTATAGAATCTCGCTCCTTCTCGGTTGACTTACTTGTATTTATTTACATAAATATAATTTATTATCATTCACTACTATTTAATGCTATCCTCTTTGTTCTTGGACCATTAAATATTGGTTTATCATTATTATTTATTGCTATTCAAACAGTTCTCGTAACATCTTACTACAAAATTAGTTAAACAATCTTTTGGATATTAATATTAGCTAAGATTAACTTTATTCTACTAAAAAACCTAACTGTTTAAACCTAGATATAAATTTTAGGTCAAACAGTATTATCCCCTTTCACATGTTGAACACTGCTTTTTCCGTAATTTGATTTCACTTGCAATGGCAGTAGATGTTGTAAGGAGTTCTTACATTGAATGAGACGGACAAAGTTCTTCAAAAGGTAAAAAAAAACTCGAACACTTACCTGTATGGTTCCATGCCTTAGGTATATTGTCGACATTAGCCACAATGGTCTTAGTCTTGACATAGAAGTAGTCGATCCAGAATTATCGACTACCCTTATCATCCATCTTCACCCCCCACGATGAAGAAGGTTCAATATCGTCCCTCTGTAGAAGATAGATATGAATAGACGCACCAAGTCCCGCATCATGACCTCGACTCCGGCAAGCTCAACAAATTTTGACAGCATTTTGATGACCTTATAAACATATGGGGCAACTTGAGATGGGCAAATGTTATAATAGCATCAAAACTCCTCCGCCAACGGGCAAAGAGGGAACGAGTAGCCAATGTTAAACAGGTAGGCGTAGAGAGCACAATACCCATGATAATGAACGTGCACTTCGTCCTCACCAGAGGGGATTAATTCTATGTGGTTGGGAATGCCAAACTTGGCTTTGAATTCGACCAACTACTTAGACGCCATAGACGAAAGAAATTTTTTGGGCGACGCGTCTGATGATAGTTGAAAATCGGACCTAGACTCAAGGTTGCGGGGGATGATCTCTTCCGCTAAAGTAAGAGCTTCATCTTCTGCGACGGCGACGATGTCCTCCCTATGAGCAGGGAACACAATAGCCAAAGGAATGGCGTGACTTTCTTCATCAATATTAGATGGAAAACTAGACATGATTATGAAGTTTATAGAAGATGAGAGTATGAAAAGAAGTTAAAAATCGCGAAGCAAAGAGGGTTCAAGAATTACATAAGAACTTGTGTAGGAGCAAGTTGATTCCAAAGAGTAAAATTCGAACAATGAGGGAATGGTCTCTATTTATAGAGATGAAGGCATGAGACCTGAAACGACTCATCATGACTGGCGCAAGAATCAAAATGGCAGAGCCAATCAAAATCCATGCGTAAATTGATACGATGCTCCGGGAACAAGCGTCATCATGACGAGTGACGTCATGACGTCACTCCGTTTCATAGATGAAATGGTTCCAGCAAGTCACCCAGGAAAACCAAAAGTTTAAAATATATGGTTCGCAATAAGCCACGTCGCCTGTTCGTCACAACGATCACGACCGTTGTTATCCGCACATAAAACTCGCCCACGAAAACGACCTCAACAAGCAGAAGGTCTAACTGTATGATCTAAAAATTGTCATAAGTATATGTGAGCATAATCTATATTAAAAAAGGCCTTCAAAAGCCACCACGTGTCATCAAGTTGATTTCAACGAAGGGCGAAGGTGAGGTCGAGGACTTAACAAAGGTCAAGGACGAGGACATGTACTCCCTTAAGCAAAGCAACAACGACTAATTTTAGAAGATTTCAAAGAGAATATTCATTCAGATCTGTGCTATTAGGGGTTTTTGGCCCATGTACTCTTATAAATAGAAAGAAATGTAGCTATAGAAAGAGATTTGGACACTCATTGTAAAAAAAATAATAAATTGACATTCTCTGGAGATTCTTGCTTTACCATATACATACGAAATAGATATTTTCTTCAAATCTTTATCTAACTTTTCTCCCAAGATCCAAGGAGAATCCGTATATTCCAAGGCTCATTAATAATTTATCATTGTCAAAGGAAATATCAAAGAATCTCACCCCTTCTCAGTTGACTTACTTGCATTTATTTACATAAATATAATTTATTATCATTCACTACTATTTAATGCTATTCTTTTTGTTCTTGGACCATTGAATATTGCTTTATCATTACTATTATTGCTATTCAAACAGTGCTCATAACATCTTACTACAAAATTAGTTAAACAATCTTTTGGATATTAATATTGGCTACTAGAAAACCTAACCGTTTAAACCTAGATATAAATTTTAGGTCAAACAGTATTATCCCCTTTTCGCATGTTGAACCCTTGGCTTTTCCATAATTTGATTTCATTTGCAATGATAGTAGATGTTTTAAGGAGTTCTTACATTGAATGAAAAAGACTCAATATTTTAGATAAGCATATAATTAGGACAGATACAATAGGAAAATGAAAGGGTAACTACGCATGATACTGGAGATGCAAGAAATTACTTTACCCAAAAGTAATATTCACATAAAATAGAGCAATAGTTTTTATCATATCTGTTTGAAAATCCATCAAGAAGCTGCAAAATCAGGTATATACAAACAATTAATGACAATGAAAGGGCTATGGAATATACCTATTATGCATTATTCACAAGTATTTATACTTTCTCCCTCGCTATATCCTTTTCGGTAAGAGTTCTAGGAAGTACATCTAGCTGCAAAATTAGACATTTTATATATTAGTTATGGAAAAAATAAAAATAGAAATCAACAGTCAATGAACTACTCTAAGTATCCCTTTTATTCTCATCTGATTCACATAGCTCAAGTATAAAAGACTAATAGTAGAATGAACAGAATGTAGAGCTGAATAATCCTTAAAGTAGCTCTCTGAAACATTGAATGTATATATATTAAGATCTAGAATACTATCAAATATATTATCATACTCAGGTTCTACTAATAAATATTCCAATCCTTTTTGCTTCCTCCTCTTATGCAAAAATAATTACAGGCAGCACCTACGACCTAAAAATCATACAAATATAAACAAGATAAAATACAAGAAGATTATTTATCAGAATGTACAGAAAGAGAAGGAGAGCAAAACCTGACATTTTCATAGGAGAGCAGAATAGATGAACCAAAGGAGAAGAAGAATTGGAGGAACTTTGAAATTTTTGCACAAAAGAGCGCAGACACTGGTAAGGATGAGAATTTACTTAGATGAAAATTAAGACTAAACGATGAAAATGCTGAAGACAAAAAATAGAGCGCGTAAAAATATGTCAGAAAAATATGTACACAGGACAACAAGATCGAAAAATAACAAAGGACCTATGGAAGAATCGTATATTGAAGACATTAAGCAACTATCTTTTTAATGATTCAATCATAAACAATATTAGAAGTAGAATGATCATCATGGCCAGTTGGTGTAGACGGTCGGATCAATAATTTCACATAATCTAAACTTTTTACTCTCTATAAGGCAACGTAAAGTTGATTGTGTTAAAATAAAGGTTCTCGCAAAGAAATTTTAATAAAATCTTTAAGTGTGGTCTTGTACTTTATTTATAGCCATAATAAAACATAATCTAATAGAAAATTGCATTATTTTGGACTGAACATGCATATTTTTATCTTGTGATAACAATAATGGTATTCTTAGGATAAACACATGGGTATTCTTGAAATATCTACCATGATCTTAGTGCTTATAACATGACTTTTAAATCACAGTATATAACGACCCGATAGATCGTTTTGAGTTTTAGTTTTCTGTTCTGTACTTTAACACTTTGAATAGCCTAATTTGATTATATATGACTTGCATGCATTGTTCGTTTTGATTTTCAAAAAGTTTAAATGTATTTTTTTAAAGAAAACTTGATTTTGAAACTTAAAAGTTGTTAGAGTAGACCACGGTCAACAATCTTGGGAAACAATTTCGATCGGTATTTTGAGGATTCTGGTAAGTTATTATAATGATATTGGACCTGTACACATGTTTGGTTGGGGTCTTGGGATACCCGAGGCTGCTTATTGTGAAAAGTTAAGAAAAATGAGTTTATGAACTTTGAAATCTTTGAATTTTGATGCTTGATTCTTGATTGTAAATATTTTGAGCTTGTGAGAGAGTTTATGTGAGGTTATTATACTTGTGTGGATATTTCGAATAGGTCTCGAGGGGCTCAGGTGAGTTTTGAATTTGTTTGGACTGATTTTGCAAGACTCGGTATTGTTGGTGCTACATTCATCACAATTGCGATGAACTACTCGCAAATGCAAGGGTCGCATTTGCGAAGTAGGCATCGCATTTAATAAGTGCGAGGGGAAGCTGGAGTCGCAATTGCGGCTTATGCCTCTGACGACACTTCTCATTTGTGAGCTTCTGTTCGCATTTTGCGGGCTGTGTAAATTACGAATAATAGTTTGCAGTTGTCACATCTATAGCTGGTAAAATAGGAAATTTTGGAATTTGCTCATTTATTTTATTTCTGAGAAGTAGACTTTGTGGGATGCGACTTTTTAAGAGAATTTTTTTTCCAATTTCAAGTGTTAGTAATTTTAACTTATTTTTTAATCAATTTCTATTACATTTCATAGATTTTTATCCCTAAATCTAAGATATTATAGAGTAGAAATAGAATTTTTGGGTAGAAATTTAAAATTTTGTATTCCAGAGATTTAGACCTCTATTGAGGTCGGATCTCGAAACAACTCATATTTGAACTTGGGGATGAATGGGTAATCAGAATGTGTCTTGATTTTGAATTCCGTCCAAGTGCGCCTGTGCTGACTTTTTGTCACAACCCAAATCTCAATCCGTCATGGTGGCGCCTATCATGATGTCAGGGAAGCCGACAACTCATACATACCAACGCTTTCAAATGCAAAATATACTAAAACATGTTTAAATAAGTAAAAATCTCATAAAACTGGATAAAAACATCACAACTCGATACAGAAGTTCCCTAAAACTAGTGTATCACTAAGTACATGAGCATCTGCTCAAATACATAGTCTAATACCTTGTCTAAGAAGGTAGAATTGAATAAATAAAACTAAGGGATATGAGAGGAGAGTCAAGATCTACAGATGCAAGGGCAGCTACCTCGATAATCTCTGAACGGCTAAAAACTCTAAGATCAACAACAATCGTGCCCGAAAATACCTGGATCTGCACACGAAGTGCAAGGTGTAGCGTGAGTACAACCAACTCAATAAGTAACAAGTCTAACCTTTATACTGAAAGCATTGACGAGTCCGAACAATACGGTCCAAATACATAATTAAACAGTACGGAATTTTACAGAACATATGACAGTAATATCTTAGAGAAACTCATAATCTGTAGGAACTAGTACAGGAATGTAAACATACTTCCAAGTTTAAAAATTAAACTCAGAACAAATAAAATATGCCAAGTCTGAATGATATGAGGAATATGACATCTCTATATCAACATGTATATATGCATATCGTATGTGATGCAATACAATGAAAGCCTCGCATACTCACATGCTCGAAGTACTCAACCTAACTGTCTCAATTCTCACTCATTACACTCAATCACTCAGATCCAGCCAAGGGCAGATCCAACCCAAATGCAAATGAATCAATAACAACTACGCTCACTGTGGGTGTGTATATTTCGGAGGGGAAAATCCAGCCTAAGCGTTATAATAAGCCAAATCCTGATATGAATCAATAAGGCATGTTGCGGCATGCAGCCCGATCCCATAAATGTCACTCATAAATAGGCCCTCTGTCTCACTAAGTCATTAATGTCTCAATCTCTCGGGCTCACAATACTCATGCTAAGCAGCCTAAATCAATGACACAGGATATGAGAATATACGGTAATAGAGAGTGAGATATGATATACTATGATGAATGAAACTGAGTACAAATATGTAACTAAGCAAATAACTGAATAGCAAAGAACGACCGTTGTGGGTTCCAATAGTACCAGCACATACCCTAAATATGATTTCTTGCAGAAATCGCACCTCAAGTGCTCTAACACACAAGAGTACAATAATAATATTCAGATAAGATAGCTACATAGTTCCATAGATCGACTAAATCATAATTTCTACGGTACACGCCCACATGCGCCTCACCTCAACACCAATCACATAGCACGAAATTTCAGGGACTCATACCCTCATAACCAAGTTTAGTAGTGTTACTTACCTCAAATTGTGCAAATCTCTACTCCAAAAAGCCCTTGTCTCGCAAATCGGCCTCCAAATGCCTCGAATCTAGCCACAAACAGTTCGATACAATCAACTCAAGAAATCAATTCCATATGAAAATGCTAAATTCTGTATCAAAAGACAACTAAAAAGTCAACCCCCGAGTCTACGTCTCGGAATTTAATAGAAGTTACAAAATCTAGAAGTCCATTCAACCACGAGTCCAACCAAACTAAATTTATCAAATATCGACACAAATTGTCACTCAAATCCCCAAATTTAACTCTCTACATCCCTAGCATGAAACTCCCAATCCACCTGAAAAACATACAAACTAGGTGGGAAATTGAGTGGGGAAATAATATTATTGAATAAAAATAATCAGAAGTGACTTGCCTCATGAAATCCCTCGAAATCCCTCGAAAAACACGCCTTAGCCCAATTTTGCAAAGTCCAAAATGATAAAAATCACGAAAACCCTTCGACCTTTATTATGCCTAGTGTTTTTCGCACATGCGTCCCTTTTCTACGCTTCTGAGATACCGCTTCTGTAGTCAAGTCTTCACATCTAGGGAACTCACTTAAACTCCACTCCATCGCTTTTGCGGTCCCCAACCCCGCATCTACGGGTTTGCTCATGTGCAACAAGGTTCGCTTCTACGAACTACCATTTCCAGCTCACCATCCGCTTTTGCGAAGCCACACACGCATCTGCGGGCTCGTAGACGTGGCACTTTCCTCGTACCTGCGACCCATCAGCAGCCTAGTCAAACTCGCTTCTGTGGTGCTATTCCCCGCACCTACGACCATGACCCTCATAGGTGCGATCACATTAGTCCAATGCCCATCAACATTTTTTCAAGTCCAAAATTTGATCCGCTAACCCTCCAAAATCCACCCGAGGCCCTCGGAACCTCAACCAATTATACCAATAAGTCCTAAAACATAATACGAACTTAGTCGAGGCCTCAAATCACATCAAACAACATCACAAACATGAATCGTACCCCATTTCAAGCCTAATGAAAACTAAGAAATTCCAACTTCTCAATCGATGTCGAAACCTATCAAATCACGTCTGATTGACTTTAAATTTTGTACATAAGTCATAAATAATACAACAGATCTACTCCAACTCCCGAAACCAAAATCCAAGTCTGGTACCATAAAGTCAACTCTCAATCAAACTTCTTAATTTTCCAACTTTCGCCATTTCAAGCCTAAATTATCTATGGGTCTCCAAAACTACGATGTAAACTGTGTACCCCAATCTAAAATGATGGACACTTGCACACCGTGAAGACAAAAATGTCGCGGATGTAGATCTCAACCAACCACTCCGAAGAATAAGTAGTCCCAATTGGAATGAAATGCGCAGACTTGGTCAACCGATGCATAATCACCCAAATAGCATCAAACTTCCTCGAAGTTTGTGAGAGCCCAACTACAAAATCTATGGTGATACGCTCCCATTTCCACTATGGAATCTCAAGACTTTGAAGTAATCCGCCTGGCCACTGATGTTCGAACTTCACTTGCTGACAGTTTAGGTACCAAGCTACAAACCCCACTATATCCTTTTTCATCCTCCTCCACCAATAGTGTTGCCTCAAGTCCTAGTACATCTTCGCGACACCCAGATGAATAGAATACCGCGAACTGTGGTCCTCCTCAAGAATCAACTCACCTATCTACATTAGGCTCACTAACCCGGCCCTGTATCCTTAACACCCCATCATCCCCAATAGTAATATTCTTGGCATCACCGTGCTGAACCGTATCCTTAAGTACAAGCAAATGGGGATCATCATAATGGCATTCTCTAATGCGATCATATAAGGAAGACCGAGAAACTACACAAGCTAGAACCCGACTGGGCGCCGAAACATCTAATCTCATGTACTGGAGATCTTTTAGTAGCTCCAACTATCTCCGCTGCCTCAAATTTTAGATTCTTTTGTTTGAACAAGTGCTGGAGACTCCGATGACCCGTAAATACCTCACAAGACACACCATATAGAGTTATAGATAATGCCTCCAAATCTTCAATGCATGAACGATGGATGCCAACTCCATATCATGAATAGGGTAGTTCTTCTCACAGGGCTTCAACTGGTGCGAAGTATAAGCTAATCACTCTACCCTCTTGCATCAAGACACACCCAATACTAATCAGAGAAGCATCACAATACACTATATAAGAGCCAGAAGCTGAAGGAAAAACTAGAATTGGAGTTGTGGTAAAGGCAGTTTTGAGCTTGTGAAAACTCTCCTCACACTCATCCGACCACCTAAATGGAGCACCCTTCTAGGTCAATTTGGTCAAAGGCACTGCAATAGACGAGAAACCCTCTATGAAGTGTCAATAATATCCGGCTAAGCCGAGAAAGCTCCAAATCTTAGTAGCTGAAGACGGTCTGGGACAACTCTGAACCACCCCTATCTTCTTTGGATCCACCTTAATCCTCTCAGTGGACATCACGTGCCCCAAGAATGCCAATGAACTAAGCCAAAAATCACACTTGGCAAACTTGGCATAAAAGCTTATCCTCCTCAGCCTCTGTAATATACTCCTCAAATGCTGGACATGCTCCTCTTGGCTACGTGAGTACACCAGGATATCATCAATGAATACTATGACAAGTGAATCAAGATATCACTGAAATACATTGTTTATCAAATACATGAATGCTGCTGGGGCATTGGTCAACCCAAAAGACATTACAAGGAACTCATAGTAGCCATGAATGGCCCTGAATGTCGTCTTCAAAATATTTGAGTCTCGAATCTTCAACTGGTGATATCCCGACCTCAAATCCATCTTAGAGAAAACTCTCGCTCTCAAATAGATCATCAATACGCGAAAAATGATATTTGTTCTTGATTGTAACTTTATTCAACTGCCTATAGTCGATGCATATCCGCATAGTACCATCCTTCTTCTTCACAAACAGAACCAGTGCATCCCAAGGAGAATGTATAGATATCACGGTTTCTTTAGGAAAATCTATCATGACTGATACCAAGTGAAGTAAAGGCAAATAGATTATTATATATATGTTCTAACGTACGTTCGAAAGTGCTTGGATTTTGCATTATTTCCCATATATAAATTTCTCTGTTTACCTGGTATTTGATGATTAAATTCAGTGTACCACTGCCACAAAAAATCCAGGTGGTTCATACTTAAATTTTTTTGCACGGTAGAATTTACAATTTGGAACCTTTTTTAATGGAACATAATCAGAGCGTAGATGATTAATATTAGTCGTACCTGTAAATTCAAACAACTCTAAGGGACAAAAATAGAAGAAATGATAAAGCTAGTCAAGGGTGATGGTCATGTCACCAGCAGACGAAGGACCAATTGTGCATCCATTGATGTTAGTCTTTTCCTCAAAGACAATTATACCCTTGGTAAAGCTAAGCATGATGACAATTATATCCTCAGTAAGGCCAAGCAAGCATATCGACCTGGTGTGCTTATTCTCCCTTATAAGTAGTTAAACTTCAAAAATATAATGATACATGTTACATAAAGTAAGAGCTTTTGTTCTTTTTCTAAAAGCAATAGCAGTTTTAGCACTGTGAGCCCGTTTGGATTAACTTATTATAAATAGGTGATACATTTGAAGTACTAAAAAATATTTTTAAGTGGTGATAGATAAGCATTTATGTGCTTGGATAAATGTGTTAAAAATAATACTAATAATAATAAGCAATTGATGTGTTTGGTAGAAAAGTGCTGATAAGCTATTCTTTTATTAAAATAACTAAATATCATATAAACTTTATAAAGATTATATATTTAAAAGTTTTTTTGTAAAGAAAATGATGAACAACGAGTATGGAATGAAGAAAAGGTTAGGAAATTTATTTTGTGAATTAAATTTTTTTATTAAGAATAAACTATTAAAAACCTTGATTAAACTAAAAGTGCTTATAATATGAAAAGATGTAAGTTGGGGATGACCCACTTGTGACTTATGGCTGATTTTACCTTATAAGCACTTGGCTCATAAGCACTTTGAATATTTACCAAACACGTAAATAAGCCTAAATGTGCTTATAAGAGAATTTGAGTAGCTTATAAGCTTAGTCAAACACCCTTTATGAGTGCTTATAATCTGAAAAGATGTAAGTTAGGGATGGCCAACTTATGACTTATGGCTGATTTTACCTTATAAGCACTTGGCTCATAAGCACTTTGAATATTTACCAAACGCGTAAATAAGCCTAAATGTGCTTATAAGAGAATTTGAGTAGCTTATAAGCTTAGTCAAACACCCTTTATGTCATCTTTTCTGGAACACATTTTAGGCCTCATCTGTTTGCACTTAATGGGGTCTAAATCTTAATCATTCAAATCTCAGACATTAAATGCGTTTGTTTTTAAAATCTGAATCTTAATTATTCAGATCTTAATCATTAAGTGTGCTTGTTTTTTTTTACTTCACAACCACTTATTGGGTCTGAATAGGTCCGTATGATTAAGATATATAATATAGACTTAATTTCATTAAGATGCTATCACATATTCATTATTAATTGCCACCACAGCCACCGCCACCACCACTGCCTACCATACTCAACTACCACCACCACCACCATACTCAACCACCCCCACCCCCACCATTTCCACACCACCATCACGCTACCATCATCCTCAATCATAGCCACCACCATTATCGACCATCACCACCCACTATCCCCACCACTCCGACCACCGTATATCATTCTTATCCACAATCAATACTCATCCACCTTAACTACCACAACTGACCCCCATCACCATCAACAACCACAACCGAAACTGCCTATTATTATAACCTACCACCACCCACCCACCACCTTCCTCAGTCACAACTACTACCACCACCCGCCATTATTAAGTATCACCACTCACTACCACCATCCTCAACCATAATCGCTACCACTACCAATCACTACTAGCTACTAGCATGAACCACCATCATCAACCAAAACTACCACCAACAACCATTTCTAGTCTACATTTACCCGTTAGCCACCACCACCAACAACTATCGTATTTTAAAAAACTATATATTTTATTGATACAATATTAGATTAGTTAGTATTTCATTTGTATTTTATGTTTATTAATTTTCAAATAAAGATAAAATTTATACATTCATGCGTTAAAAATCGAACAGTCTTAATTATTTCTATTCAGATTTTAATACACATCTTAATATATTCAGATGTGTATTCAGATTCAAATATTTTAATCTTAATACACATCTTGATATTCAGATATGTATTCAGATTCAAACGTTTTAATCTTAAAAAAGAACAAATGAGGCCTTAGTCGAAAACTTGTTGTACGGATTTAAAGATCACCATTTGACTTACAAAAATTAATCGGTCAAAATGAACTACTAGTCCAAATCTTGTAATGGCAGTTGCAATTGACCACGACCAAAATAGAGTGATAATTATTATTTTATCATAAACTAGAAATTTCGAGTTCGAGTTAAAATCATCTTTGACAAAAAGCACTTTACGCACCAAAGTGGAATTTTCCGCTCCGTATCCAGAAATAGACTCCAAATCGCTGAGGCCACTTAACAGGTAACAATAACAAAAAGTAAATTTTGACTTAGCACGAAAGAGTAAAGCATTAAAAACATCAATCTCAAACACTAATTACCGCCTAAATTGTTGTTCATAAGTCAATACCGCTTACACAAAATTTTGGATACGCCGTTTATGAACCATTCTGGCTCATAATCTATTATGAAATTGTCATTCCACTGGACCATAAAGGGTGAAAGCTTGCAATCTTATGGTTGTAAATGACACAGCTCAGTTTCTCGGTGACGTTGGAATATTTTATTTTAATTTTTCTAATTCTCTTTTTGCAGTATGGATACCGGAATGCAACCAAAAGATCACTCTTTTTTGGATAACAGAGTCTTGAAATTTGGGAAAACTTTTTATCCGTACAGCAACTAATTAGAGGGTGTTTCACAAAAATGCCAACTTGTGGAAATTATCTTGTTGTGACGTGTTATTCTGAGCGTGAATTTGTAACTATGCCTCAATTACAAGTACGAGGGGTTGGGTATATAAATCTTAACTAATTATGTTGTTTTTTTTAAGCTCATTTCATGTTAATGTAATACATGCCTAGATAAGCACGTCCCAGTGATAAGTTCTGTATTAAAAGGATTCATCATAATTTGACTAATTTTACGTCAGTGTGAACCTAGAGTTGATCAACATAAATTTGTCACAATGTTAGGAAACATTGTCATAGGCCAATTAGTCAATCTTTGGCTAGGTCTAGGTAGATTATTGACAACTCTCAGAATTTCGAGTTAAAATATCATGGTATAGCCAGTTTTCACACTGGTCAATGAAAAATAGCCAGCGTTTACTAAGTTAATGAAAAATAGCCACTATTTTGCTGCAACAGGGACCGATCCAGTATAATATACGGGAGTTCTGGTGCATTTGTGTACGAACTCCAGCATATTATGCTGGACCGGTATACTTTGCTAACTCCTGTAAAATTTGCGGGAGACTGGAGCACCAGTGCTCCAAACTC
>MU695672.1:40218-51096 GCA_026770625.1 Nicotiana glauca
TCCAGCATAATTATGCTTGAACTCCCGTAAAATTTGCAGGAGTTCCAGCATAGTTATCCTGGAACTCCCGTAAAATTTGCGGGCGTATTTTTTCGGATTTTGAACAGTGTTTTCGCTCAGATTTAAAGTGGCTAAATTTCGATGACTTTTGAAACTTGGCTATTTTTCAAAGACCAGCGATAAATCTGGCTATTTTTTAATTTCTCCCGAATTTCGATGTCATAGCTTCTGTTACTCTAATTCTTCTCTGTATATTTCAAGTTTTGATATTGCACAGAAATTGAAATTCGAGAGTTGTCAACTATAAAATTGAATAAATTAACTCCTTCCATTGTAAGGATTAAGGAAGGTCAAACTGGAAATGATTAATGTATTCATGTCTACTTTGAATAATTATCAAGTTAACATAGGCTTTAAAAAAACCTTCTGCTGTATCATTGACTTTTATTATCATTTTGCTTCAGTATTTTAAACCCTTTTTTTTTCGAGAAATCCTCAAGGTTAGATGGCTTATCGTTCGAAACTCTAGATAATAAGGCCTGTCCCTATATCCTTCTTCACTTATATCGCAGAATTCGAACTCATAATATAGCTTAATCCACACGTGCTATACTCTTACTACTAAATCAAAGCTCGGCGCCAAAAGGCAAAATATAACTTTCTAATTATTCCATTGGGTACCAATCAGAGTTCATACAAATTGGTATAAACAAATTATGCTACATGCGACTTTGAGAGGTTAACTTTACCAAGTTGTTGGCCGATCACTTGTCATGACTTGGTCATGCAATCCGCTTGGAGAAAGGGATACATTTTGTTATTTACTAGTGGATTTGGTTATGTATTTACATCAAAGTGCTTTTACAGAAAGTCTTCAATCTGGATTACTCTATTTCCAGATTTCATATATATGACTGACTTTATATTTGTATATTACTTCTATTGCATTCTATCAGCACCTTACAAAGGTTAAACGGATGAACCAAACTACTTCTGTGTGCAAAATAAACCAAACTTTCAATATTTCAGCGGTTAAAGTTCTGAAGAAATCCTTCTGGAGAAGACGGAAGACTATATATAACCAGATCAACAAAGGAGGCATTTGCGCTAAGCCAAAAAGTCAGAAGAAGGCTAGAAAATATTATGAGAGGAGAAATAAGACTGAAGTTCTGTGTAGGAGGCCTGAGCATCAGTATCTTCACAAATGCGCGTACCTTGTATTGAATGAAAATGCTAGAATTGAATTGCCAGAACAAGAAAACTCAAAACAGTACAGATGAAAATGCTAGAATTTAATTGAATCCTCTGTATACCAAGTTCCCTGGAAGACATTAGATGGTAAATCTGTTCTTTCCCAACATCACCAGTATAGGTCATTTTCTAAAGGAAATAGTTAAACAGTACACCACATGAAGAATAGATACTCCTAATCACTAGACAATTAACATTCACAACCTCTTTGTCTTGTACAATCAAGAAAGTAATCTACATCTCTTGCTTTGAATAAAAATAAAATAAACCAAAAAATTAGAAGAAGAAAGTTTTGTGCTCCCTACCGATTCTTAATTCCTTGTTGAAACTCTAACTCAGGTAGAGCAGCAGCCTCTCTTCACATCTCCAGAAGTATCATTGACATTGATGGTTGTACCCTTACTAGGAAGGCTGGTCGTTGCGGCTGCTTCCTGAGCAGCCAATGCCTTCTTACTTATGATATGGTAGATCTCTGTCAGTATAGTCTGAAAAGCCTTATCTATGTTAACTGAATCCAATGCCGATGTCTCAAGAAATGACAGTCCTTCCTTCTCAGCTAAAGTTTGACCATCCTGGTCAGAGACTGCTCTAAGATGGTTAAGGTCAGACTTGTTTCCGGCCATCATAATTACAATGTTAGAATCTGCATGGTCTCTCAATTCTCGGAGCCACCTCTGAACATTGTCAAATGTTTGCTTCTTTGTTATGTCATAAACAAGGAGTGCACCAACTGCACCTCTGTAGTAAGCACTGGTAATGGCTCGGTACCTTTCTTGGCCTGCAGTGTCCCATATTTGGGCCTTGACTGTCTTTCCCTCTACCTGTATCATGAAGTCAATAAATTAGTCCAGAAGTGTTGCTAAAAGAACAATAAGTCTGTTTCAGGCCTGCATTTACATTTCCCTAACGAAAGGATTGTGTATGAGGAGCATATTTAAAAAATCGAGAACTTAAGTGTATTTGGTCATGATATGACAAAATAAGCACCACTAGAACATTCAAATTTCCAATTACAGAGAGAGCATATTTAAATTGTCGTTGGACCTTTTAGTTTTAAAGGCATACAAAACATCAGTGTTATATTACGCCACTAAAATAGTTAGTTGCCAATTTCCAAGTCATAACGGCTCCAACTTTTTTCCTCGGAAGCAGATTGTTTAAATCAGTGTTATACTGCGCCACTATGATAGTTAGTTGCCAATTTCCAAGTAATAATGGCTCCAACTTTTTTCCTCGGAAGCAGATAGTTTAAATCAGTGTTATATTGCGCCACTATGATATAGTTAGTTGCCAATTTCCAAGTCATTATGACTCCAACTTTTTCCCTCGGAAGCAGAATGTTTAAGTACAAATAGATCAGTTCTGAAAGAAATATTGCCAACATTATTCAGGAAACACCATTACTAAACTTCTTCATACCTATCTTGCATATAGACCATAGAAAGAAACAAATTTTCTGCATGTTCGTAATACATGATGACCACGCTTGAGTTATTGATTGCCTATTTATGCAGAAAACCAAACGGTAATGGGTAATTTTAACCAAAAATGTACATGCCCTCGAGAGTGGGAATACGAAACATGAAGAAGAAAGCAATCATCAGCTCATGCATCTGAATTGTATTCACCCTTTTAATTTGCAACTTGAATAGAATCGATGCACAAAATCAGCAGTTCTCTCACTTCACTAATCTCTATGTCTTCATTCATCACCAAACAAAAACACAGCAAATCCGATATCATATCATCGTTCATTCAATATGTTGGCATTCTTTCAATCAACCAATCAAGTCTAAGTCCCAAGTCCACCATATGAATTTCTATATCCATTTGACTATTTTTCCACTGACTGTCAACCTACTAAACATCCTCCTCTTTTACCTAGGGACGGGGCTAGTAAAATGAAGGTCGTAAAAAAATTATATTTTCCAAATATGGTAAAAACGAATAATTTTTAGTTATATATAAATTGTGGAATTTCCTTGACATAGGAGAAAAATTTAGTAAGTGGTAAAGGGGGTCCAAAAGTTGCTTTAAGTCAAAAGTTAAAATCTCAACTTAACTTTTGGATCCCCTCATATAAATTTCTGGCTCTACTACTGCTAAGTTTACCGGTTTGGGACCAGAAATACATTATCAAACTCACTTAGCCAAAAATAACAGGCTAACAAATGACATTAATACAATTATTTGGTAAAACTAATAGAACATCACCATATTAAGATCTCAAACGAAATTAGTACTGACCTGAAGAGTTCTGGTGGCAAACTCAACTCCGATAGTGGACTTGGACTCCAAACAGAACTCATTTCGCGTAAACCTGGACAAAATGTTCGATTTCCCAACTCCAGAATCACCAATCAACACGATCTTAAACAGGTAATCGTACTCGTGATCCACTCTATTCCCCATTTCTTATCTTCTCTATTAAAACCTACAAGACGCATATCAATAAATATCATCTAGATCCGCAATTAACCAATCAAATTAGCCCCATAAAAACCCTAACTGCAAAATACACACACAAAACGCCAATGTCTCTATATACACACACACACAAAAAAAAAAAAAAAAACATCAGAGGCGGATACAAAGTGTAAAAAAATCACTAAAATAAGAACAGAAAAAAAAAGAATGGTTTTGAACCTAGCAAATCAAATGAATTGCGGTAAAATCCCAAACTCGAACACATAAAGTTCAAATACCGGATCCGGCACACATAGATACATATAATACAGACATCTAAATACATACATTTACAAATACATACGTGTACGGATGGCTGTATGGAGAAATTTATGTAAAAAAAAACTTACCGGAGAGGAGAGAGAAAGGTGTAGAAGGAGAGAAACGGAGGAAACAATGGAGGAAAATTGGAGTTTTGAAATGGCCAATGTTGAGGAGGACTTGTACTGCTCAAACATTTTCTAAAGAGTATATAAGATTTCTAGTGTGAAAGTGCGGCAAATAATACGCTACGTGGAGATTCTCGATTTTAAAAATCTAGCAAATTTGTAGTACTATTCTTTGAATCTTTGGTCGTCGTGCTTTGTTTTTTTATTTTTTATTTTACCAATATCATATTATATTTCACATCAATTAATGTAAATTATAATTGCATACAATTTTTTTTTTATCAAATTACTACAATGCATTTTATTTTTATTATAATTTATCATTGCTAAAATTAAATTAATTTAACATAAATAATACGTTTGGGAAAGTATTGCTCCTGTCTCTTATCATTAACCCAGTCATTTTTTTAATCAATAATAAATTTAAAATTTTAAACCGGTGAACTCTGATACTTCATATCATTTCTTGTGATAATTAACATGTAATTTAAAATAAAAAAAATTTTAAAAAAATTTATAACTATTTATATAGTTTAAGTTAGACAAAAGGGGTATTGTTATGATGGTAAGCAACCTCCACTTCCAACCAAGAAGTTGTAAGTTCGAGTTTCCCCAAGAGCAATGTGGGAAGTTCTTAGAGGGAAGGATGTCGAGAGTCTATTTGGAAACAACATCTCTAGGGAAGGATGTCGAGGGTCTATTTGGAAACAGTCTCTCTACCCCAGGGTAGGGGTAAGGTCTGCGTACACATTACCCTCCCCAGACCCCACTAAGTGAGATTATACTGGGTGTCCTTTCCAAACCCCACTAAATGAGATTATACTGGGTGGTTGTTATTGTCGTTGTATATAGTTTAAGTTCACGAGAATAAGTAGGGTAGAATCTATTATTTCCTCCCTCTATTTTTATGTGGTGGGATTTGAAATACGATGGTTAAAATCTTAAATTCATATCGCATGACTCCATAGGCGGCGGATTCAGGATTTGAGGCTTATGAGTTTCGATCATAATTTTATATTAATATATAATAATAACTAGGTTCACAATCAAATATTTATTAATATTTAGTAAATTTCTTAATATAAATATATGGTTTACGCAAAAATTATTGGGTTTCCGAAAATCCGTAGCCTAATAAACCCCAAAAGCCATAAAATGTACACGAAAGTATGGTGAAGTAATAGGTAGACAGATATCGAACACTGAATTACTGCGTTGTTGCGGAGATTTCAATGAAGAAGTTGAGAAAATAGGAGAAGTGGACAAAAGAAAATGTGTGCAAGGTCGGTTGGCAGGCTGGCAGACAGACTCTGACTGACTGACAAAGAGGAGCTGGATTGGGGAATGTTTAGTGCCTGCCCTCTAACATGGTTTGTATTTCCTTTGCTCCTCTCTCCTCACTCTCTCTCCCAAAGGAACCAACCGTTAAAAGATAATTCTTATATCTTAAAAATAAAATATAACATATTTTGTTATAAATAAAATTATATTTAAGGTGAATATCTATATTCTAGAGAGATTCTAAGATTTATTACTTGGTAGTTAAATCACTCTCTCCCTATAAATAGAGAGTTTTATTCCATTGTAAATCATCTCATATCAATAAGAATTTTCTTTCTTTACTTTTCTCTGTAATACTCTTCTTCTTCTTTATTATTTCATAACACGTTATCAGCACGAGACTCTAACCAATTGAGTAGAAGCTTTGAGATTGAGCATAATCATTGTATTCCATGAACTTCCTTCATGATTAAATTTTGGATTTAAGTTAAGTATTTTACTTTATTTTTCTCTTTTAAATTCTTGAAATTCTATAATTTAATTTTATATGCAAGCAAAGCAAAGACAACAAAGTTTGATTATAACTCCAATGGAGTTTGTAAGAAATTACAACCACCTGAAATGGTAAAATTTCTATGCCTTGCCATGATCAAATTCATGTATGATTGTGGGCAAACTATTGAAAATCCGTCCCATTGAATTTGCTCCATTCTCATTCCCTTTAGAGAATGTGATTAGTTGTCACGACCCATTTTTCATAATAGGTCATGATGGCGCCTGACACCATTTGTCAGGCCAGCCAACGCGGAAGTATAATTAAATTCTCATTTTACCTTTTCCAAAAACCATTATGATAGATTTTTCCCCAATTTAAAGTTAAAAATTATTAAAGATCAATAAAATATAAAGACGCCTGACACCATTTGTCAGGCCAGCCAACGCGGAAGTATAATTAAATTCTCATTTTACCTTTTCCAAAAACCATTATGATAGATTTTTCCCCAATTTAAAGTTAAAAATTAATAAAGATCAATAAAATATAAAGACAGTTATACAACCCCAAAATAACATCTAACACTGTATGTGCCAGAACCTGGTGTCACAAGCTACGGGTAACTAGTAGAATATACAAAAAAAAAAAGAATAATACCCTATCCTACTGTCTAAATCAGGATAGACAGAAACAACAAAAAAAAATACAAGGAAGACTACTTCGGCTGCGGATCAGCAAGAAAGGTTGCAGCTCACCGTAGAAGTCCCACACGTGCTCACTGATATGCACCAGAATGATGTCCGGATTCACCTACCTCAAATCATATACATTTAAGTACAGAAGTGTAGCATGAGTACATAAACAACATGTACCCAGTAAGTATCCCGTCTAATATCGAAGAAGTAGAGACGAGAGGTCGACTCGATACTTACTAAGGTCACTTAAGATATATATAAGTATGATGTGTTCAAATCATGAAATTTACAAGCATCAACAGTTTATGGCAAGTGGTATAAGTCAAGAACTTTACAGCATCGAGTTTATAATTTATCATGTGAGATAATGGCAAAATAAAGCATGTATAAGCTTTTTCACAATTAACATGCGCAAATAATACCGAGGCGACGGCCCGAACCAACAGAAATAAACTATACACTTGCCGAGGGTCAACAACGCGCCTATAGATGCATCTATTCATATCGAGGCGATCAGCCCGATCCAAAAATAAGGGTGAAATATCAAGTTCACACACATGGCACATAAATGGTCAAAAATACCAAACCAAACTTAATTAACTACACAAGTATGCTCATAAGTCTCTAGTACACACTAGGTGTTTAAAACAACAAATTAACATAAGAGATATATTTAATAGGCATGTTGTAGGTCCTAAGCTACCCGGGCATTTAACATAGTAGTAGCTACGCACGGGCTCTCATCACCTAACGCATGTATAGTCCCTGTATTTAGCAACAAACACTCAAACATTAATCCTAAGGGGACAATTCCCTCTTACGAGGTTAGAAAGGAGACTCACCTCGCTCCGAATCGCACTTCCGATATCAAGAATAAGCCCAAACCCTCAATTCGTAGGCAGACGAGTACCAACTAATTAAAATAAGCAAGAACTAGTCAATAAGAGCTTACAATGTCAAATTCTAATTGTTTAAGCAATTTTCTAACCATTGATACAAGTTTTCCTAAATTTCGAACCCCGAGCCCGCGTGCCCGGTTTCCAAGATTTTTCAAAGGAATTTGTTCTCTAACACCTAAGGATCACAAATATATGATTTATAGTTCATTACATGGCAAATTATAAGGTTAAATCTTAGTTTTGATTAAACCCTAAGTCTAACTCTAATCTCTTGATTTTTACCTAATTTTAGTGTTAAATCTACCTAATATTTATGTATTTGAACTAAAAGTGAGTGGGGATTACTTACCTTGCAATGATATGTGGAAACACTCTCTTTGAAACCCCCAAAATAGCCCGAGTGTGGAGTGAAAAGTGAGAAAAATGAGTTTGAGTTCGTATTAATGAACCCTTCTGTCCCCAGTGATTTATGCTTCTGCGGAAGGATCCCCGCTTCTGCGGGGTCTGCTTCTGCGGACAAGAGTCGCTTCTGCGGTTCTGGGCCTGGGACAGGTGGACTACTTCTGCGGTCGGGGGTCTGCTTCTGCGGCTTCCCCTGGGCCTGGCCCATTCTAATTCCGCGATCATTAGACCGCATCTGTGGTCCCGCTTCTGCGGCCCAAGAACCACAGACGCGGTTATGACAGAAGCAGCAAATCCCAGCCTTTTTCTAAGTTTCTAACTTCACTCGAACCTCTACCATTTGACGCTCGGGGCTCCCGAGCCCCGCCCGAACATACTGACAAGTCTAAAATCACGAGGCGAACCTACTCGAACCCTCGAAACACTCAAAACAACGCTAAATTGAGGAATCAACCCCCAAAACCAAATGAATCAAACCATTGAACTTCAAGTTTTTAATTCTCCTCCAACGGGTCAAAACACCCTAAAACTACTCGGATTGACTCCATATTTTACGGGTAAGTCATAACTGATATTTTGGACTTATGTCAAGTTTTGGAATCAAAATCCGAACCCGATACATATGAAAACAGTAATTTCTTAGTTTATTTAAATCTTTGAAACTTTAACTTAGCAATTTCACATAAAAATTCATCACTCGGGCTAGGGACCTCGGAATTCGATTACGGGCATATTCCCAGGTCCTATATTTTCCCGCGGATCCTAAAAAATTATCAAATTACGATTCTGGGTCCGTTTTCCCAAAATGTTGACCGAAGTCAAACTTGGCCTTTTTAAAGAAACTTAAGGAAGCAACTAGACTTATTCTTGCTCAAAACTCTTCTAACTCCCGAACCACTGTTCCCCGCAAGTCATAAATTAGCTAAATCAAGTGCTGGAAGTTTTATTTAAGGGAACGGGGTTCAAAAATGCAAAACGACCAGTAGGGTCGTTACATTCTCCACCTCTTAAACAAACGTTCATTCGCAAACGGGCATAGAAAAGTACCTAGACTGCTGAATAAATGGGGATATCGGCTCCGCATGTCCTCCTCGGACTCCTAGGTCACCTCCTCAACCGGTTGGCCCCTCCATTGGACTCTTACCGTAGAAATCCTCTTGGACTTCAACTGGCGTTCCTGTCTATCAACAATGGCAACTGACTCCTCCTCGTAGCCCAAGCTCTCGTCGAGCTGAATGGTACTGAAATCCAACACGTGCGAATAGTCAGCATGATACTTCCGGAGCATCGATACATGGAAGACTGGATGAACTCCTGATAAACTAGGAGGTAAAGCAAGCTCGTAAGCAACCTCTCCAACTCGCCCAACACCTCGAAATGGCCAATAAACCTTGGGCTCAACTTTCCCTTCTTTCTGAATCTCATAATTCCCTTCATGGGCGAAACCTTCGAAAGAACCTTCTCACCAATCATGAATGATACATCGCGTGCCTTATGGTTCGCGTAACTCTTCTGCCTGGACTGAGCTGTGCGGAGCCTCTCCTGAATCAACTTTACCCTATCCAAGGCATCCTGAACCAAATCTGTACCAAGCAACTTAGCCTCACCAGGCTCAAACCACCCGACAGGAGAACAATAACGCCGACCATATAATGCATCATACGAGGCCATCTCTATGCTGGACTGATAGCTGTTATTATATGCAAATTCCGCCAAGGGTAAGAACTGATCCCACTGCCCTCTAACTCTAGATGGCTGGGCCGCTGGTGCTGGAGTCATGGGTTGCTGCCCCTACTGTACTGCCTTGCCCCTAAGCCTGGGGCAATATCTCCTCTTGTGGCCTGTGTCACCGCACTCAAAACAACATAGTGCGGCGACCTGCTGCCCTGATGACTCGTAGACCCCGTGGGAGGAGCTTGGATATCCGGTGGGCGATATGAAATCTCCAGCATAGCACTGAAGTAGGTACCAGAAGAACCCCGAGGACTTGAATACCAACTGGAAGAACCCTGGATAGCTGGCGGGTGCGGTAGGAACTCTCTGGCATGGCACTGAAATAGGGGCGTGCTGGAGCACCCCGAGTGGGAGGTGGTGGTGCTGAAGATGGGGGCCTACTGGGCTGACCCCTCCCATACTGACCTCTTCCCCTAGCTGGGGCACCTCTGAACTCTCCAAAGAATCTGGCTCTCTTATCCTGCTGTATCTGCTCCCTACCCCTCTGACGATATCCCTCAATCTGGCGAGCAATCTCGACCACAAGCTGATACTCTGTACCCATCTACACATCTCGGGCCATACCCGATCGAATACTGGGCTACAATCCGGCGACAAACCTCCGCACTCTCTCTGCATCCGTAGGGAGTATCATAAGTGCATGGCGAGATAACTCAGAAAACCTCGCCTCATAGTCGGTCACAGACATCTGACCCTGCTCAAGGTGCTCAAACTGATACCACAGCTCTTCCCTCTCAGAGGGCGGAATATACCTGTCCAGGAATAACTGTACGAACCGACCCCGAGGGATGGGAGGAGAACCGGCGGGCCTACCAAGAACATAGGACTGCCACCATCTACGGGCCCTGCCCTCAAGCTGAAAAGTAGTAAAGTCGACTCCATGCGACTCCAATATCCTCATAGCGTGCAGTTTGTCCCTGCACCTGTCGATGAAATCCTGGACGTCCTCATGACGCTCACCTCCGA
Source organism: Nicotiana glauca (assembly GCA_026770625.1). Classification (NCBI taxonomy): domain Eukaryota; kingdom Viridiplantae; phylum Streptophyta; class Magnoliopsida; order Solanales; family Solanaceae; genus Nicotiana; species Nicotiana glauca. Next base: position 50,795 of record MU695672.1, read on the forward strand.
AGACTAGAAGGTGAAGTTTGGTCCATCTGTCTAGTAACTTCTATGGATCGAACTCCACAGCTGGCCGAGGCTGGGGTGTGTCACACCTCCTTTTCACCGAAAAGGCTTTATCGGCTTTTACTACACCCCGTGAAGAGTATAATAAAAAGGATTTTTTTCAATTTAAGGACAATCGAAATGGGATTCTTTTTATTTAAGATTCAGAGTCGACACTTGGGAGATTTATAGTGTCCCAAGTCACCGTTTTTGAATCCCGAATCGAGGAAGGGTTTGACTCTGTTTAACAGTCGCGAACCAGAAAC
>MU695677.1:5146-26037 GCA_026770625.1 Nicotiana glauca
CACTATAAAAAGGCTTACACTACACCAATACACGACCACTCCTTAACTTCCAATTCAATATTTACACACTTGCAATACTGCTTTGAATTCAATACTCTTCCAATATTCTACTTTGCTTGAAATCTTTGGGAACTACTTACTTGCAACTTGGCCTTTTCGAGATTATAGCTTTTACTTGTTTCCCTTGAGACTGGTATTCTGATTCAATTTTCTGCCTCACCCCCTATGTGTTTACTTTATTGTTTCAGCACTCTTGTTTACTTTGTTGTTCATGTTCAGTGATTGAACTATGTATGTTCTTTCCTTGCACCCGTTTCTATTGTGAATCCCTACTCATTATTCTCATTATATGTTTGAGTTAAAGTTCTTGGCCTGGCAATATCCAAATTACTGCCTAGGTCAGAACCTGGACCTCAATGGATCCTAACTCCCCATGTTTGACTAACAGGCTGGTCAGGGATGTGCTAGCGCTCTTAATTACTGGACATGACCACCAGCCTACCATGGACTTCCCTAATTCACTCTCTATGCACCTACACTTACTCTTAGACTCTAAGTTCTACCCCCCTCCAATAAGCCTTGCCTTGGGACCTTGAGTTCCCTCTGAACTTGGACATTGGAAGGCTGGCCCTTCCATACTACACTTTAATTCAGTTCTGTAATAATATCTGGGTGTAAGCATTGTCTGGAGTCCTTGAAACTCCTTTGAACTTTGATACACTCCAGATAAGAGAAAGGCTTTGGAACCTGACACTGGCAGTTTGGTTCATATCATATTGTTAGACCTTGGGTCTGAATTAGGCTCCTTGGATGTAGCTTAAAAGCTCTGATGTAATTTTATGTACTGTTTGATTCATTTGGTCTGTAATAAATTTGTAATAACTTATGGGGTTTTAGTAAAAAGGGGAGGGTTATTTATGTATGCTTAAGGATAGATATCCTGCCTATAGGAGTTTTCTTTGTATTTCTGCATTTTCATATATAGAAATCATGCTCATAGGAATTCTGCACTTTCATATATAGAAGTCATGCTCATAGGAATTCTGCACTTTCATATATAGAAATCATGCTCATAGGAATTCTGCACTGTCACATGTAGAAACTATGCTCATAGTAATTCTGTATATCATATAGATATCCTGCTCATAAGAATTCTGCATATAGAGACCATGTCTTTAAGATCCTGCATTTTTGCATCTATCATTCAGTTATAAGTTAAATAATAATCAATTGCATCCTAGATACTATGCTCGTAGGATTTTTGCACTTCTGTTATGCCTGTAAAAAGTGTTTAAAATTAACAACGCTAGAAAACATGCCTATAGGGACTATCAAACAAATCTGAATCACTCATTTTAAGATTAGTCTGTCAGTAGTAACCAACTGCAGAACTCATATCATTCTGTCAAAACTAGCAACTTTCTGTAATCAATTTACTTCTTTACTTCTGAACACTTAGGCAAACCAGTAGGCTACTAATTAATTGCATCAGTCTTCGATAGGTTACAACCAGGCGAGCCTAATGCAGATTTATTATCTAAAAATATGGGTTGAACTAGTCCGCTTAATGCTTAAGTCTAATGCGGACCTAATCTGTATATGCAAGACGTGTTAAACAAAATGATTTATGTGATTTGAGGAGGCCTACTTGAGCCTTTAATTGTTTTACCTCCCCATTAATTGCATTATATGTTTGGATTGGCACCCCTAGAATTTTATCATTTTTAATCCTTTAATAGACAAGCTTCCTCCCTTTAGGATTAGTAGTCCAAAAAGCCTCGAGGACTGATAGGAGTGGGACGGGTAATAGCATGCTATAGGTAATGACACCATTTCACGCTTAATACCTTAACGTGGTGGGAAAGGGTAGATATGGATATGATGACCACGTGATAACACCACGTGTTTGGTTACCAGGTGTTGTGTAGGGTGATCCATATTATGTATAAACCTAGGACCCCTTCCCTTATTTGTCAATTTTATTTTGCCAAACTCCAGCTTTTAAACTGCTTTTAACTTGCAGCAACTAGGTAAAAATTTCTCTTTTATTCAAAATTTCAAAACTGCTTCCTCTATCAAAATACAGTTTCTTTAACTTCCTTCATCCCTTGCAACCATTATGTGAAAATCCCTCTTTGTATTCGTAATTCTTGTTTGCCTACTTGTTGTTTGCATTTAAAGTCACAATTGTAGCATGGTCGGAAACCACACTAGTGGATCTTGAGGGGTGCCTAACACCTTCCCCTCGAGATAATGTCTAGCCCTTACCCGAACTCTGGTTTTCAAATTCAAAACCCTTAGTGTCCTAATGCACTTAATCATTAGGTGAAGACTCTTCAATTCCAACAAAAAACCAATTCCCAAACGGGAATAGAGTTGTCATCCCAAATATCATAAACCCGATCTCGCTCTAGAGAGAGAGAGAAAAAGGGGGCGTCGACAATAGGCTTAAATTTGAGTTGCTTCGTAGTAAGGCCCTGTTGCGGGAGGCTTGGTTTAGGGATAAATCCTTCAAGATTCTTTGTATGGCAAAGCAAAACGAGTTGGTTTCCTTACGACGCAAGGTGGACCGGAGCCGGAGCCGTGAGATCCTTCTGGAGAAACAAGTACCATGTATTTCATGCAGGCTTGCACCCCCTTTCTATCTTGGCATCCTGATGTTTTGATTTTTCAGTTGGAGGACAAGGAAGATGAGCTAGGACAGTTCTGGGTGAGGTTGGCCGAGCGAAATGCGAATTCAACGAGTTGCGAGCGCATGTGAGTGCCCATTTTGTGGCCAAAGAGAGGGCTCAAGCTAAGGTTTCTACTCTTGAGGCGCAAATCCAGACCGTTCATGCGAACGCTTCTGCACGGGTGAATATGATCGCAAGGCTTTTGTCGTGCTTTCGAAGGTGAAGACCGAGGTGATAAATGTTCGGTATAAGGTTGTGATGAGCAATACCAGGGTGGGACAGAAAGTGGTAGCCTACTCGAAGAGTGCTGCCGCTGCTAAAGCTAATCTGAAGAGAGCCATTGATCATGCAAGTAATAGCAAGGAGTATGCGAGGTGCAGATCCCGGAGGGAAGTCCTCGAGGAGATTCACGCCAGGGGCTTTGATCTCTCAAGGTAGATTGAGCAAGCCAGGTGTTGATACCTAATTTTTCCCTACATATTTTTTATACTTAAAATATTCTTGGTATTTTTGGTATTTTTCCCAGTTTTTAAAGCTTTTAAAATCATTTTATTATTTTTAGTAGTATAGAATCCAATAATTATTCCCAAAACTATCATTTTGATGAGTAATTTATTTCCTTCCTCATATTTACACCACAATATAATTAAGGTGATTCTTGCATATTTTTTATAAACTTATTTGATATCTTTAAGCTAAGTTGCATAAAATTGCAATTATAGCCTGTGTTACGATTAATAGCGTTTTACAATTATAAAATTATTCCCTGTATTTTTAGATTAACGTTTATATATATTATTAATTAGTGCAATGCTTTTAATTTGTTTTTAAAATCATTTTAACTATTTTTATTAAATTAAAAAGGGAAACATTTAGCTATTTAATATAAAGCCCATTACCATTTCAATTATAGCCCTAAATTAACCCCCAATTAAACCCAATCTCAGACCCAATTACCCTAACCCAAGCCCGTGCAAACCGACCCAAACCCGTTTCCCATCCTACCCTCTCTAATCTCAATCGTTGATCTCTCAGATAAACGGTCCCCGTTTCCCTTTCCTTTTTTAATTCCCCAATCACCCCTAACCCTAGTCATTTCCCGATTGTAGTCGCCCTTAAATCCCCCCCATCTCCTAATTCTCTCTCAACCTCCCTCAGAAACCCTAGCCGCCACCTTCAATCACCACCTAAAGTCGACCAAATTCATGGCTTCCAAAGCCATCGATGGCTTGTATCTACCTCATGGGAATCTTACACGCCTGATTACCATGGTTTCAAGGTCAAACCTTGAAGATTCTTGGCTCAGATCTTCACCGATTCGAGGTTTTGAGCCATCTCCGGCCATACGCCGACGTATCCTAGTCTCCTGAGTCTGATGCCGACTTCATCCGACTTAGATCGGATCTTTTAAAGTCTTTCTCGTCTTAGGGTCCTCTTGAAACCCTAGCTATTCGAAGTTTTTCTCCGATTCTTTTTAGAACTGTTATGTATCTGTGCTATGCGTGAATTTCTAAATGATTTCCCTAAATTTTCTTTTGAAAATTTCCTCCAAAACCCTTCTTTGCCAATTTAGGGTTTCTGGAAAGTATTCAAATCGTTTTACGATCTTCTCTTCCTTATTGTTCGTATTTTTTCTCTTACTCTATTCTTATACTTGTTCTATTATGTTCTTGTGTGTTCCTATACTAAGTTTCATGCTCCGTGATTGAATGCTTTTGCTATGTTTTCTATATTCCGTCCTGGCATATTCTTCTACTATATTTTTCTACGCTATGGTTCTCGCCTGCTTTTGTTTTCACAATGTTCTACTATCTTCGTCCTCTATAAGCATGTACTTCTTCTACTGTTTCCTATACTGTCAGTTGTTTTCTCACTATGCCTCGAAACTAGTTGCTTCACTATGTTTGCTTTTGACCTTTCTACTTGCTTGCATGCTTTCTCATGAGCTTCTGAAAGAAGCCACTAAGCCTATTTTTGACTACTTGCCTCTCCATCTCTGTGTTCGATTCAAGGTGGAAACCCTAGAATTTGGGATTCTGCCGAGGATTCAATTATGTAGGTTAGAGTTTTATTCTTTTAAAATCCTAACTCTCTGCTAAACTCTCCTGCATTGGATTCTTTCCACTGATTTTACAAGGTCATGCTTCGTGTTTAAGCCTGTTTGTGTGCCTTTATATGTGTATTGAATCCTTCTTTAATAAAGATTTCGACTAGTGATTGAATCGGAATCCTTTCTCTTTGGGGTTTTAATTGATTGTTACTGATTTTCCTTGTGTAAAACCTTTTTCTTCACCTTTTCTGACTGGGTTCATTCATACCAAATATTTTGGACTTGGGATTTCTTGGCTGTTAATGGATTATCTTTCCTTAATTATACAATCGTGCATTTTCAGAAACCTTGTCCTTAAATAACCGTTATGTATTTGCCCTCAATTGCATGCTTTGCACAAAGAGTTTGATTAATTTCTTTCCTTAGTTGGATTATACACGTTTGAATTTGAATCCCTTAATTAAGGGAGTTTTATGTGATTGATTGAAAATCAGACTTCAATTATTTCCTTACCTTATTTCTCATAACTTTCACACTATAAATACCCTAAGTCTTTACACAGTAAAGGAGTCTTCGGATTTACACACAAAACTGAATACACTTCAGACTTCGCTTATAATTCTTGCAATCCCTTCCTGCGCTCTCTTGTCTACACTTTGGCTTTCACAAAGACTGTTGCTTTCTTTTGCTTGTCTCTTTTAAGACTGGCATGTCCCAATTTTGATTCTAGCATCACCCTCAATGTGTTTATTTACAAGCTTAAGTTCAAACTTGTGAAGTAGTATGTTTATATATGTTGCTGCGATGAATCCCTCATCCCCTACCCCCCTTTATGTGCTTGGGCTATAGTTTTAAGACATGGCAATGTACAAGTTATTGTCCATGGATTAAAACTGGATTCTTTGGATCCTAGCCTCTTTCAGTTTCCCCATACCCCATTCCCCTATGTGTACTGAGTTAAGGTATAGCCTGGCAGCATCCAAATTACTTGTCCAAGGCTGAACCTGACCTTCAATAGGTCCTAACTCTCTAATTTTTAAGTTGACAGGCTGGTCAGGGGTGTGCCAGCATCCCGATTGTTGGGCATGACCACCATCCTGCCCTAGCCTTTCCTAATTCCCCTCTATTGCACTTACACTTACTCCTAGCCTCTAAGTTTTGCCCCCTCCTATGAGCCTTGCCTTGGGACCTTGATTTCCCTCTGAACTTGGACATTTGAGGGTTGGCCCTTCCACACTGCACTACAATCTAATTCTACAATGATATTTGGGGTGTAAGCATTGCCTGGGGTTCTTGAAGCTCCTTGGAACTTTGACACATCCTAAATAAGAGAAAGGCTTTAAAATCTGATCCTGGAAGTTGATTTATCTCATATTATTAGACTCTGAATCTGGATTAGGCTGATTAGATATAGATGCAATCACTGATGTAATTTTACTTTCTGTCCGATTCATTTGGTCTGTAATAATTTTGTAATAACTACTAGGGTATTAGTAAAAAGGGAGGGTCAATCATGTATGCAAAAATGGGTAGATACCATGACTATAGGGAAATACTGTCTCTGAAATTATGCATCTTCACATAGTTAACTATTGAAATTCTGCACCTCGTATAGATATCATGTTCGTAGGCTTCTTCTGCAATTTCATACAGATACCGTGTTCATAAGATTTTCTGCATTTTCGTATAGATACCATGTCTTTGAAAATCTGCATATCATATAGATAATATGCCTATAGGACTTCTTATAGGATTTAAATAATCAACCGTATATAGATGACTTGTCTATAGGATTTTTGCATGAACAATAACAGTGTTTTAAAACCAGTAACTCCTAGAAAGCATGCCTATAGAAGCTATCAACTCAAACTTGAATCGTCCACTCGCTCCTAAGTCTAAAATCAGTAGCAATTTTGTTTAACACCTACAGAACTTATAACCTTGTAATTAACCGTTCTTTTCTGCAATCAGTTTACTCCTTTATCTCTGAACAAATAGATATCATGCCTATAGGTCTCGTTTAATGCCTAGGCAAACGATTAAGCAATTAATCAATTGTGTCAGTCTTTGACAACTACATCTAAGCAGGGCTAATTCGGACTCCCTATCTGGGAAATATATGGTAAATCGACCTATCCTATGCCTTAATTTAATTCAGACCAAACCAGTATGTGTAAGACATGCTAAACTATATGCTTTTCTTTGATTTAAGCAGGTTTATTTGAGCCAGGTCTGCTTATTTACTCTCCCAAATCTGCTGTATATGTTTTGAATGTCGCCTTAGAATTTTATCCTTTGAAACTCTCAAATCCCCCCAACTTCCTTCCCTTTAGGATTTGTAGTCCTATATGACTCAAGAAATGATAGGATTAGGACGGGTAATAGCATGCAATAAGTAACGATACCATTCCGCGCTTAATACCTTAATGGGGTGGGAAGGGTAGACATGGAGATGATGATCATGCGATAACACCATGCGTTCGATTGCCTACCGGTGTAGTGTGGATGATCCATTTATTTTACAAACCTAGGACCCCCCCCCCCTTCCTTTACTTGTTTATTTATATTCAGAATTTCAAAATTGCTTTTTTTTCTCAAATTCCAGCTTCTTTAACTTCTTTCATTTCAATTACTTGCAACTATTATATGTAAACCACCTTGTATTTTTAATTCTTGCTTGTTTACTTATTATTTGCACTTAAAGTCACAATTGTAACATAGCCGGGAACCACACTAGTGGATCTTGAGGGGTGCCTAACACCTTCCCCTTGTGATAATTTCTAGTCCTTACCCAAACTCTGGTTTTCCAACTCAAAAACCCTTAGTGTCCTAATGCACTTAATCATTAGGTGGCGACTCTTCCATTCCAAAAACCCAAATCCCAAATGGGAATAGAGTTGTCCTCCCAAATGTCATAAACCCGATTTTCCGAGGAAAAAGGGGGCGCTGATACAGGGGGGAGTATGATGCCAAGTTCCTTCTGTTCGATGCTGATGACGGCGAGGAGGGAGCCGCCGGGCCATAGTTGCCGAAGGGGGGAACGTTTATTCCCTGCCTCCTTCTTATGTACATAGCTTTCATAATATGTTGTAGATTGAGCTTGCGTTTCAGCACCTGTATGTAAAAATAAGAGGGGGAACCCCGCAATTTGTATCTTCTGTATTTATGTTCGTCAAGATCTCCACCGGGTCGATTCGACCTTTGGATTGGTAAAAATCTCTAAGCTTGTAGTATGGCCCTGATGTTAGTCAGGCCGGCAACAACTGCTTTTATTTTTTTCCCTTGGGCGTACGCATTTCAACCATTTTTTTGTTAAGTCTCCGAGTTGGGCTCCGACTCGAGCACAATTGACCCTTAAGCTTCATGTTTGCATGGGCTGGCGACAATGGCTCTTACGCCTTGGGTCGAAGTGACCTTTTATGTATATGGCGCTGAGATTTGTAGAGCTAGCAACGATGGCTCTTACGCTATGCCCTTAGGCATATGTAGTTAAATATTTTGGATCCGGTCTCCAAATCGGGTTACAACTCGAGCTCATTTTAATCCTCAAGTTTTCAAATTTTAAGCTGGCGATGGTGGCTCTTACGCTTTTGGTCATTGCGACCTTTTAGTGTGTGGACCTGAGGCTCGTTTGGCTGGCAACTATGGTTCTTTACATTTTTGCCCTTAGGCATATGTAGGCTTTGTTTTTCCCTCGTTAAGGACTTTTTAGAAATAATTTTGCCTGACCCATCATTGGTTCGAGAAGAACCTCGATTTCAAGTCATTAGCAGCAATGTTAGAGCACCGTGAAAGGTTTAGCTCGTAGGCTGAGTAGCTCGAAGCCTTGTGATTTGGAGCTGACATGGTCGAAGCTCGTTTGCCTATTGAGGGTAGCCTGTTTTAACAGGTTCTTTTCGAAGTAGATTCGAAGTAATAGCCTATGATTTTGTTAATGATGGTCGGGCGTCCCCAAGTCGCGTTAATTTGGCTGGTGCAGCCATTTTGAACGTAGTCATGTATGTTTGGCCGGAGCCATTTTTGATCCCGAGTGTGATAGTTTAGGCGTTTGCATCGAGGGTATGCCCTTTCGGGAGTCTTACAAATGGGACACATAACCTAAACTTCGGGATTGAGTTTTATGCCTATAGTAAGGTCTTACAAAATTTTCACGCCTGTTGAGGTCTTACAATTTTGCCATGCCTGTTGAGGTCTTACAGTTTTGTCACGCCTGTTGAGTTCTTATAGTTTTTTGTTGTTATGTAAAATAGATCTGGCTAGACCGAGTTTTCCTGCTCGGGGTCTTATGGCCTCGGGTTTTTCAGTGAATGGTGATTGATGATAGTCTCCGAGTCATCGAGTTTTCTTAGGCTTGAAGGCCATTACTCGTGAGCTCAAAATTTCCTCGTTAGGGTCTTATGAGCGTGGAGTTCTAACCCTGAGGTCATGTGGGCGCCAAATTGTTGACGCTAAGTCTCCGAGTATTTTGGGACGTACTTGATGGAGAGATCCTTGCCGTGATCATGCTAAATTTTCTTTTAGAGTACGAGATTCTTTTGGCGAAAGATATTCTTAGATTTCTTGGCATGGGTACATGTCGTTGTGTTGCCGTAAGCCCGTCTTATGCAGGCACGGTTCGTTCGACCGTTTGGCCCGGTACATCATTTCCTACTGGAACCTCATTTGTCATTTCCCGGTACAAGGCTGATTGTGAAGATAATCTGGTAGGCTTGTTGAGTCCTTCTTAGGAAGTGCGTGGATGTTGCCTGGTTAAAAACCTTGCCGGCAAAAACCAATTTTGGGATAAAAACAACTTGTCAAAGGAAAAGAGTGCAACGGATGCTTTGAAACCTCAGGGCCCTCAAGCTGGAGCGGTGTCTCGACTGCCTTGGTCACTGGCCTGCGCAAGAGTTACCATAAAGTAAAAGATAGAAAAGGGGAGAGGTGATTATACCTTAGTGGCGATGGCGATGGCGCTTTCGGGTTCCGGCGTTCGTTTGGCGGATGCTATGTGGTCCTTTATTTGAATACGTCCAGGGGCGAGAATTAAAATATCGTGTGGATGACATGTTGGGGCTCGTCTGCTTTGTTATTTTTGGTCGTTTCTCTTTCTCGGGACTGGTTTTTAGCCCGATTGCTGAGAAATTCCTGAAGATACCCGTTATCGAGTAGTCGTTCCACTTCCTCTCGAAGTTTCCTGCAATCCTCGGTTCTGTGCCCGTGCAAATTGTGAAACTCGAAAATCAAGTTGTAGTTCCTTTGGGTAGGATCCGAGTGTATAGGCCTGGGCCATCTGGAGTCCCTGATTTTGCTGATGACGAACACGATGGCCGATACATCAACGTTGAAGTTGTATTCTGATAGGAGAGGTCCCGTTGGCCCTGCATATTCGTCGAAGCCACCTCTATTAAGGGGTCCCCGGGGGTTCTATCCTTTGTTCACCGATCGATCATTGCGAGTCGGGTTGCACCTCGGAGCATTCCTCCTATCATCGGGGTACGACTGGTACATTTATTTATTCAATTTTGACTCATTTGCTAGGAGTCTTCTTGGATATACTGAGCTCGAGGGGGTTCCCAGCTGGTCATACTCGACCCTGATCTTTGACTGGTATCGATTGTGGATGTCCGACCAGGTTACGGTGGGATACTCGATCAAATTCTCTTTCAGCTGCCTTGATGCCACCGAGCTCCGTTCATTCATGCCTTCACTCAAGACATGCACTGCCCAGTCATTGGAGATCGGTGGTAGTTCCATTAGTTTTGTTTGGAAACGAGACACGAATTCTCACAGCATTTCATTCTCCCTCTGCTTAATCTTGAATACGTTGGACTTTCTGGTTGCTACCTTGATGGCACTGACGTGCGCCCTTACAAAAGAATCTGCTAGCATGGAAAATGAATCTATGGAGTTGGGAGCTAGGTTGTGGTACCACATCATGGCCCCCTTTTAGAGTGTTTCACCGAAATTCTTCAGTAAGACAGACTCAATCTTATCATCTTTTATGTCATTGCCTTTCATCGTGCATGTATAGGCGGTGAAGTGTTCGTTGGGATCTGAGGTCCCGTTGTATTTTGTGAGTTCTGGCATTCGGAACTTCTTCAGAATGGGTTTCGGAGCCACTTCCTCTAGGAACAGCCGTTGTACGAACTTCCTTAAATCTACACCCTTCAGGACTGAGGGCACGCCCGGGATTTGGTCGACTATGAAGTTATAAGTTTCGACCTTCTTATCGTTGGCTGCTATCATTTTCTCGCGTAACTCGATCCTTCTGGTGAGGTCCTTCAGCATTTTTACGATGGCAGGATCGACTATTGATCAGTTGTTGCTTGACCTTTCTGGTACCTGTTCGGTCGGGGAAGTAGTTTCCGGCACTACTGTGCTGGGAGTCTTCGGGTGGATTTGCAACTGAGTGATAGCCAACTGTTGTGCCTGCAACATTTCAAAAATAAAATGAAGACTAACTTCCTGTACTTCCCCGACTGGGGTGTTTTGGGCTTCTTGTTGGTCGTCGTGTCGTATGCTCCTGTTGGTGTATGAGGTTTCATTGACTTGATGTGCGTCCTGCAAATCTGCGTCTGCTAAAATCGGTCTGGGCGCATTATCAAGATTCTGCGGTGGCGCGCCAGCAACTTGAACAGCCATACCGTTTTCCCCGTGGTTTTCGAGGTTGTCATTCTCGACTCTATTTACTAAGCCAGGCATCTTGTCCTGAAATCCAAAAGATCTTGGACAAGAAAAAGTGTGAAAGATAACTTGTGTTTTTGTAATGAAACCAGCAAGAAAATAATCACTATTATTTTTAGCCCTACGGTGGGCGCCAAACTGTTTACCGTGAAAATTGTAATAACAATTAAATTTGTAAATGGGACTCTAAAAGTACGCGATCTATTTTTATGCTAGTTGTTAGAGCAGTTGATGCTGGGCGTATGAAGTTTAATCGACGAAATACAAGCTAAAACGGTATAGTAATCAAACCGAGGGGCTTGCTACCCCGGCTTCGAACTGATCGATGGACGGCCTCGAGGTTGATACCCAACTCGAGCTCGAGCTATCGGGGGGTAACCGGGAAGGGAATAACAATTAAAATATAATTAAAGTAGGCTCTTTATGGCCAATATCAAGCAATAAATGAAGAGGAAATATGAAAGTGATAAATGGAAAGAGTAGCATCGCGCGAGTAAGTTAGAGAGAAAAATAGAAAGAGTTATTATTAATATTAGGTAGTATGGTTGGAGTACCAACACCATCCCCTTACAAAGTGGTGAGGATCCCCTTTATATAGGAGGGGAAATACAACATAGTACATAATGCATTAATTGTAAAGACACAAAGATGGGACGGCTAGACGTGATACCAAACTCTACTAACGCCATTTGCTTGCCTCGGGGATTCCCCACTCTCGGGACCGTTGTTGGGTCAAACATGAATGAACCTCAGGGGAGGGAGCTTGAATGCAACCCTGCAACCTCGAGATATCTATATGACTCCCCGAACATACCTTAATAGTGAGAAATCGGTCCCTCCGATTTCACCGTATACACTATCCTAAATGAGCAAACAAAATTCTTGCGAGTTTTTGAAAGCCGAATTATAATTCGAATCCGCCGTAATTCAACACACAAAAGTTATCACTATTCAATTAGGAGTCATGATTAGTGGTGACAAAATGAATAAAAGAAAACAGTTAACCATTTAAAAATAGGTTGGATAATAAACTTTTTAAGAACGGGTCAAATATGAATAAGAGCCATATTATCCACTTAGAAAATGGATAAGCAATAGATAACCGATAGATAACTAAAGGGTTTAACTTTTATATTTGTAAAGCCTCAATTGGGGGTTCCTCAATTTTGGGAGACTGGGAATTCTTTCATTTTTTATTTGTACTAAGTATGAATTGGGTCAGATTATTTATTCGCTTTTGCATTACCTGTTTTTGACTCGTCCCATACACGATCTGGCCTGCCCATTTTCTACCCCTGATCATGGTATTATTATTTGAGTATTATACCCTACATGCAGAGGCGGATCCAGAATTTAGAGGCTACGGGCGCCATAAATTTTGAACGGTCAGATTTCAGCCATTGATAAATGGTTTGAAAGTAGAAATGTCATTCATTCGCATTAACTAAAAATAGGAGCTTTGTACATATATTTATAACTAGCTAGCAACTAATCTGTTAATACTATGCTAAATAACTAATGTATACCTCTACTTCTAACATATACAAATGGACCCCTATAGTAACTAATGTATATACAAAACAATCTGACACTCACCCTCAAGCTGGAGGGTGTAAAATGTTTAACACTCCAAGCTTGTCAAGTAAATAGTGATGATGTCCTAAGCTCAGTCCTTTGGTCAGGAAATCGGGTTGTTGGTCCTTAGTTGTAAATACTTAGTCTCCAAAAGTCCTTGCTTGATCTTCTCTCGGATGAAATGATAGTCAAATTCGATATTCTTGGTTCTCTCATGAAATATGAGGTTTCCTGCAATTTGCATTGCGGCTTTACTGTCAGAATAAAGAGAAAATGGCTTTTGCAATGTGATTCCTAATTCATGGAAGAGTCCAGCGAACCACACAATTTCTGCAACTGCAGATGCCATACTCTTATATACTCTGCTTCAGCATTACTCCTAGATACTGTATGTTGTTTCTTTGATTTTTAGGAAATCAAAGAGTTTCCAAACTTCACTACATAGCCTTTGGTTGATCTTCTAGTGACAGGGCAGGTTGCCCAGTCTGAATCACATAATCCCAACAGTGTGTCTTTGGGTTCCCTATGCATCAGAACTCTTATGCCAGGTGTTGCCTTAAAATACCTGACCACCCTAATAGATGCATCCATGTGAAACTTTGTTAGAGCTTTCATGAACTGATTAAGAGTCTTTACAACATAGCTTATGTCTGGTTGAATGACTATTAAATACAAGAGCTTGCCTATGAGCTTTTGATATCCTGTGACATCTACTATAGGATCATCTTCCTGCATCCCAGCTCCTTTATCATACTCCACTAAAGTTAGTTTTTGTTTGATATCCAATGGTGTAATTGCAGGCTTTCCTCCACTCAATCTCAAAACTTCTATTTCCAGGAAGTATCTCAATTTACCTAGATCCTTAACCTTGAATTGGCGATGCATAACTTTCTTGGCCTCATAAATCATGGCACTGTTGCTACCAATAATGAATAGGTCATCAACATATATGATAATTATTGACAATATCATTTTCAGATCTCTTATTGAACATGGAGTAATCAAAAACACTTTTTGTGAAAACCTGCACTTAACAGTGCTTCTGTGAGCTTCAGGTTCTACTGACTTGAAGCTTGCTTAAGTCCATATAAGGACTTTAGTAATTTGCACATCTTTGTCTCCCCTACTTTTGAAACTCTTGTGGCAAGTCCATGTATACTTTGTCATACAGATCTCCTTGAACAAATGTGTTAAACATATCCATTTGATGAAGTTTCCAATATCTAAAAGTTGCAATAGCTTGGACAGACCTCACAGCCACCATTTTGGCAACTAGAGAGAATGTCTCATGATAATTCAAACCTTCATGTTGATTGTATCCCTTTACTACAAGACTTGCCTTGAATCTTTCTACTTCTGTGTTTGACTTATACTTGATCGTATACACCCACTTAGAACCAATTTTAGATTTCCCAGCAAGTAAAGTAACTACCTCCCAAGTCCTGTTATCCTCTAAAGCCTTTACTTCTTGTTGCATTGCCTCTATCCACCCATTGTATTTTGCTAATTTTTTGAATGAATATGGCTCCTTCATCACTGAAAAAACATGCAAGTAGTCTTTGTACTTCTGAGTCACATTATCATCAGATAAGTAGTGGGAAAGAGAATAGGCACATTGTAAGTATTTTTGCTTCATTGTAACATAATATTGCATCCATATAGGTGGTTGTTTAGCACTAGTGGACTGCCTAATGTCTGCAGTAGAGGGTCCATCAGATGTTGGAACTCCTTGCAAGGTAGGAACAGTCGGATTCTCTTCAGCAGAGATTGTTGATTCCTTAGCTAAGCTTTCAGGTACTAAGGATAGCTCCCCTTCCAGTTCTAGAGTTTTTTCTTCCCTTTCACCATCTGCAAGTTGAACAACTAGATTATCATATATAGGCTCTGCGTGCATTTCAACTGCATGCTCTCGAGAGTTGTTGGCTTCTCCAACAGGTCAGTTAGCTTACTGTAGACGTAGAAAATCTTCTTGGTTCTTCATCACTATATCTGAATTGATCTGCAGCTGTGTTTCTTTGAAAGGAAAAACAAATTCTCTGAAGGTGACATCTTTGCTGATAAAAAAATAGTTAATTTCCAAATCAAGTAGCCTATATCCCTTTTGTGTGGAAGAGTTTCCTGAAAGGACTGCTTTCTTGGCCCTAGGTGCAAATTTGTCCTTCTTTACTAAGTTGGTAGCATAGCACAAGCAACCAAAAACTCTTAAATGAGCAAGTGATGGTTTTCTTTTGTGCAATAGTTCATATGGACTTTTGCCACTCAACACTTTAAAAAGTAACATGTTTATGATGTAAAAAGCAGTCTCCACACACTCACCCCAAAATCTTTTTGTTAAATCTATTTGAAACTTTAATTCCCTTGCAACATCTAATATATGTCTGTGGTTTCTCTCTACAGCTCTATTTTATTGTGGAGTGTAGGTATAGCTACTCTGATGAATTACTCCCTAATCTTGAAGAATGGTGTTCCATTGGTTGTTAAATAATTCAGTTCCGTTGTCTATTCCAATCACTTTAACAGAGGTATCAAAATGATTCTCAATCATGCACATAAACTGTTTCAAAAATACAATGGTATCACTCTTCAATTACATTAGAAATATCCAAGTTTCCTTGAGTATTCATCTACAACACTAAGAAAGTAATGTTTCCCATTATGAGTTGGCACTCTATATGGCCCCAAACATACATATGTACAAGTTCAAATGATTTAGTACTCTTATGTTCACTATTAGGAAAAGAAAGCATAAATTGCTATGACATAGGGCATACAAAACATTTATTATGTAAACTACTATCTATTTTATTCTTCAAAAATTCAATGTGCTGCAAGGCTGGTGTTGAAGCATGTCCTAGCCTCATGTTCCATAACTATCTTGAATCTCCTGCTCTACCTTCATTTCTAACTGATACTACTATATGTTTTACTCCTTTTCCTTTTAGAAAGTACAATCCTTCACTTTCCTTACTAATCTCCCTCACCTTGCCATCGTAGAGGTCCCGATACACACACAATTCAGGCAAGAAAATGGCAGCACACAACATGTCTCTTGTAAATTTTGACACTGACATCAAGTTAAACTTGAAATCTGGTACATGGAGAACATTTTTCAGTATGTTGTTAGTTGATAACTGTGAATTACCAATATGAGTAATATCAGTACTAGTTCTATTAGGCAGCTTTACTGAATCCCTTTTATGTTTGGCAATACTTTGAATATTACTTAAGAGGTTCAAGGTAGAAGCTATATGGTGTGTAGCTCTTGAATCAATAATCCACTCATCTGAATGCATACCTGAAGAAAGTGCAAAAATTGTACATTCCATGTTAGCATGTGTCTGCACTATGGCATCATTGATTTCTTCTTTGTTAAGAAAGCTCATGATCTATTGATATTGGGCTTCAGCCAAGAAGTAGTCACCACCCCTTCTTTGCAAGTTCCCTGCTGGTGGTGACCCTTCTACATTATTGGCTGTCATAGGCCCTCCTCTTGATTGATATCCTCTCTTCACTTTGAAATCATCTAGATACCCAATGATTTTGAAGCAATTCTCATTAGTGTGTCCTTTCATTTTACGATGCTCACACTGTAAAAATTGCTTTCTTCCACGATAGCCTTGCCATCTTCCTGCTTGCATAGCCAAAGGATCCAGCTTTTCTATTACTGATAGATTTTCCACGGCTTGTTGACTTTCATCCTGAGAAATTAGTGCATATGCCTAATTAAGAGTTGGTTCATTAGTCTTCATCAGAATCTGCATGTATGCTTGATCATATGTGTCATTTAGCCTATTTAGGAACTGCATTAATCATTGTTGATGCAGATGTACAGTGTGTTCTTTTGCAACTGCGCAACCACAACCTTATTGTAACAGCCCAACCTGCTAGTGATATTGTTTGCTCTAGCCAAGGCCCTCACAATTTTAAAATGTGTCAATAGGGTTTAAGGCTTGTTAACTTATCTACCCAGCATCCCTCTTGTATTTTACTGATGTGGGACTCTGTCTAAAGTATAGGATGTTATATACACCCCCTCTTATGGACTCATCATCATTGGTGAGGTTTGCCCCACTGTAAGCACGTGATTTTTGCCCTATATGAGAATTGCTCCCAAAAATTCGAAATAAAATAATTTTGGGTTGTGTTTGATTTTTGTGGATTTTGTGTTATTTTTCTTGTATTGTTTACATATTTGTCTGTGCGTGTTTATTTGTTAAATTAACATAAAAATACAAAATATGTTGCATTTAAATTTAGGATTTATTAGGAGCAATTAAGTTTGTCTCACAAAATGAAAAAATCACAAAAAATATGTACTTTGCATTTTTGGCATTTAAGGTCTAGTTGTGTGATTTATTTTTAATTGATATTTAATTGTGTGTGTTAATTGTTAGTAGAAGTTAATTAGTATTTTATAAGTTAATTTGATTTTGCGATGTAATTTAGAGTTTTGGTTTTGAATAAATTAGGAATTAAAAGAAAAGAAAACAAATGAAATTAAAGAAAAAACTCGGACTGGGCCAATTTTGAATTAGAAAAACAGGCCCAAACTCTCCCACCCGGTCCAGTCCGTCTCCATGGTCAGCTAAACGACGCCGTTCAGGCGTCTCAAATCTCAACCGTTGATCTCACTTGATCAAACGGTCCAGTTCAACCCCAGCATCAACCAAACGACGCCGTTTGAAGCATCCACATCCAAGCCGTTGATCTTCATTTGATCCAACGGTTACAACATCGCCTTCCACAACCCGATCCAACTTGTTCCCAAACCGACCCAATCCTCACTTAAAGAAACAATGTCGTTTCTATTAAGTGTTTGATCCAGTCTGTTGATTTTAATTAATCCAACGGTCCACAACAACGGATCAAATTCAATATATCAAACACCCCCCCCCCAAACCTGAGACCCCAACCTCTTTTCCCTCATCTCCCTGACCTTCCCTTGTAACTCCACCATCAACTACCGCACCCCGCCCACCGGAAATCACCTCACGGCGGTTCCGGTGGCCCAAACCGTCCAAAAATTACATCCTAGGCTCACCATGATCTCCCCGTCCCAACCCTCAAAATGGCTAACCTTGAATCCCTATAGACCGTCTCGAATCTTCAATCGAAGAACCAAGCGAAACCCTAGCTACCTCTGCTTACCACCAAACTCACACCCCTTAACCCCTAGACCCTCCTCACCACTAGGACTCTTTTAGTCTTCGTCGAATCAAACCCAGATTCGTCGAATATCAATTTTGACTACATGAACCCTAGCGCCGCCACAAAAATCCTTGGTGGCGGTACCAACCCTAACCAGTCCCAAACTTACACCCTGTGACCCCTGTGACTTCCTCCTCCTTGATCACTAGCCAACTTCCCTCGAATGCTGCTGAAGAAAATCGAATCAAAGTGATGGTCTGAAACCAGCCTAGAGACTGAGGTCAAAATAGACCTTAGTTGAGTTCTCTCGTTCGAGAACACTCGACTAGGGTCCATATTGGCCCCAAGTCCAAAAGAGTTGAAGGCTTCGAATCCAATCCTCGTTTAAATTGGTAGGTTTTCGTTTCGTTTCCCTTTTCTATTAGTTTTCAATCAGTAAATTCACATTCTACTCCTTTCTTGTGATGAGGCTTGAATCTTTTTTTTACTTTGGTTGCTTGCTCTGTTTTGAATTATTCAGTGTTAACATTGCTTTGTATAAAACTGGGACTACTCCTGTAATTATTTGGTGTTATTATTTGGTCCAAATGGTTTCATTTTCGTGGGTCATTTGTTTCCCTGCTCGTCCATTTTCGTTTGATTTAATTGTAATTGGTCCCCAATATGGTTAGTTATTCCCTGTATCTGTGTGAATCAGTGTGACTTTAGTAGTTCGATGCATGATGCCTTGAATCATCAAGTTTTTTTTAGATACCATTTGGAACTAATCTGAGTGCAAGTTCTAATTGATTTGGCTTAATTGAATCTCAATGTTTGCCCTGTATAGATTTCAGTTTCGATATGTTTGTTAGGAGTCAGTTCATATGGCTACGTAATTGAGTTTTGATTAGTTGAATTGGTATAGCTGATGGGCAGTGAGTGCAGTAGTTTCAGGGGGTAAATTGGGAATAAAATTTGAATAATGATTTAATCTTTCTGTCCACTAAGTACCATTTAAATTAAACTAATACCCTAGTGGGGAACACATCATAGTAGCATGGGAAGTTTTAAGAGGAAATAGTTAATAAGTAACCCACTCATAACTTTGCATTAAAAAATGAATTAGACATTCGACAGTGGGCTGCAAAGGAATATTATGGGTAAAAATGGTTTCCTAATGGCTTAAGTTTTTAAACAGGCTAGAAAGAGGGCTTTAGTTTTGGATATAAATAGAGGGAGAGGCTGGAGGATGCAGAGGCAGATATTAAGAAAGAAAAACATTGTTCCATTAGAGTTCGACTCTGAATTTTAAGTTGTTCTTCAATCACAATACAATGTTTCAAATCCTTTGAAGGCAAGCAACTTGATCTCGTGTTGGAAATCTTTAGGTTCAGGCTGTGTTGAAAGAGATTCACTGTTACAGTGAGATTCATTGAGGTTTTTCTAAGCTTTTCTTATTCCTGAAACATCTTGGGTCTATTTAAGGTTTAAAAATGGTTTGAACTTGGTTTTGAGGTTTTCTCTTGACTTCTGGCTTGATTATCTGGGTCTGCTCATTGGTTCTATATTTCTGGGAATTGATTACTGTTGTTGCTGTTTGTTTGTTGTGTTGTTATTGCGACTGCTGACTCCTTCTTCTCCTCATTACATTCAATTTTCCTGGTATTTATTTCTCTCCTGATGTATGGATGCTGAAGATTAAAGGGGGAAATAAAAAATGAAAATGTTTACCCTTGCTTATTGAGCTCTGCCTGTGTTAGACCATAATAGCTTAATGTAGCCTAGTTATAATTTTGCATATGACTGTACAACGGGATTGGAATTGGATTATAATTGGACTGTGTTAGATGATAGTTGTTCAGTTTATGTACTGTATGAATTGGTCCCTGAATTTGTTTCATTTCCGCTTGGTTGCGAAGTATAAATTAGTGCTCATTTCAGTTTGGCATTTTCCTGTTAAATGTTGATAATCAGAAACATTTTGGAGGTTATAAGTATGTGATGGCTATATCTAATTCGATTTTGAGTTGAATTTGTATCCCAAGCAATATCTAGTACTGCATTAGTTAAAACACCAACAGATTAGTTGTTAATGTCAACTCTTCCATTTTTAATGAATTCCTTATCTCAACATAGGTTTTAATAGTGTAGGTTAGTCATTGATAATTTGAAATGAACATGCACCATCGGTTCTCTACATAAATGAATTGGTTGTTTGATAATTAGACGAGAATGAAGTTATTAATTTGAATAAATGTAGGCTGTCGTACTTTAGTGCTATTTGGTAAACATAATCAGAAACTCGGGAGGATCGTTTAGCGAATTTCACGGTCTTTTCCCAAAGATAATAAACGCGTAGTTGCTTTAGGTGCGTATTTTAATAATATTACCTTTCTTAAATACGGGTGCACATTTATGTGACCCAAATACAAATCTCAACAGAGTCGAAATGTGTAGACAACCACGGGTGCACTGGTGCGACGGGGTTCGAGTCGCATTTTCATGACGTTGCAATTCTTATTAAAATAAAAATAAAAGCGGTTAAAAGTTAGAAATGCACATAGGTTTGAGTTTGTTATAAAATTAGATAATTAAGCCGAATATAACAGTTAAGCGACCGTGCTAGAACCACGGAACTCGGGAATGCCTTACACCTTTTCCCGGGTTAACAGAATTCCTTATCCGGATTTCTGGTTCGCGGACTGTTAAACAGAGTCAATAATTTCCTCGATTCGGTATTCAAACCGGTGACTTGGGACACCATAAATCTCCCAAGTGGCGACTCTGAATCTCTTAATAAA
>MU695677.1:26443-38105 GCA_026770625.1 Nicotiana glauca
AATTCGAGCTTGGTATATTTGTTGTATTTGGAGTGTATATTATCTGATTTTCTACATGTTTCATGCTATATGTGCTAAATGCTTTACCGCTTTGATATTATTTGAACTGTATATATAAACTGTGCTGAAACCCCTCTCTTCTCTCTCCTGAGGAGTGCACGCTGGTCTTGACTTCTTTCTGTTTGTGTCATATTCCAAAAGTAGAACGAGGATTCAGAGGAGTTGCAAAATCGGATGGCCTTTTGGTTACCAGTTCACAGCTCCCATCCTCGGCTCGAGTTGTCTGCTCGGGTAAGCCAAGTCTAAAACAATAAACCCAGGTTGAAAATTAGAATAACTTGACTTCATGCCGAATCCCTAGTAGGAACGCTTATATGCATCATGTTGCATTTGACTTAGGGGACCCAACACAGGGGTTGGGTCCGTCTAGGACAGGCTACCTGAAATGAAAAGACCATCCTGCTGCATCCTGTTTGTTTTATGCATTTATTTGCTTCAAACTTGTATGCTGACCGGTTTTTAATTATTGGGGAAAATGAAAAAAAAGAAGAAAAATAACAGTGTAGAGGGTAAGGGAGTTAACTACCTATTTTGAAAATACCAATGTTCGAGTAGTGCCGAGATTTTACCAGATTTTGAGAAAAATGAAAAAAAAAGAAAAGAGTTTTACTTTTCAAAATAGATGTTTTATTTTCCACTGAAAAAAAAATATTTTCAAAATAGTCTGCTTTATTTGCCAATAAAAAAAATGTGATTTGGGTTTTTTTTTTAAAAAAATTAGTTTATGTGTTTTAAAATGTAAAAAAAAATATAGTTCGTTTTAGTTATCAATGATTTGGAAAAAGAAAAGAAAAGAGAAATAGTCTTGTTTTAAAAAATAGTTCATTTTGCTTGCCAATAAAATAAAATTAAAAAAATTAATAAAAAAATAAATAAAAGGAAGAAAAAAAATGTTTTGTTTTCAAATATAGTTTGTTTTATTTGGGCAGAACTACGCTAGTTTGATTCTCACCGGATGTGAGATACGTAGGCAACCCTCGTCGAGTCCAACCTCCCATTTTACAAAAATAGCCAAAAATGTCAAAGTTTTAATTTCCGTCATAAAGTCGGGTGATGCTGCCTTTGTCAAATATAGCCGAATGTCCCGAAAGGGATGCCGGAAGGATGACTTTGCATTAACAGCCACCTTTAATCATTGTTTTAGGATTTTGACCTGTTAGCTAACGCAACCTTAAAATCTTCGTCCACGAGGCACTAAAAGGTCGTGTTTGCAATACCGGATCATTTATTTTAGTTTAGAAAACAAGAAAAAGACTCTTGAATAAATTAGGTGATGCCGTTTGTCAAAAATAGCCGAATGTTCCTAAAGGGACGCTGGAAGGCTGACTTTGCATAAACAGCCACTTTTGGGTCATTTTTTAGATTTTGGCCGGTTGAACCACACAGCCTTAAAATCTTCATCCCCGAGGCGCTGGAAGGCCGTGTTTGAAATATCGGGTTTTATTTTGAAAAACAAGAAAAAAGAGTCTTAAGTAAGTCGGGTAATGTCGTTTTATCAAAAATAGCCGAATGCTCTCGAAAGGGACGCCGGAAGGCTGACTTTGCAAAAACAGCCACCCTTGGTCATTTTTAAGGTTTTTGACTGGTTAGCCCACACAGCCTTAAAATCTTCGTTCCCGAGGTGCTGAAAGGTCGTGTTTGCAAAATTAGGTCTTTTATTTTTAATTTGAAAAAAAAAGGCACCGGGCAAGTGAATGCCTTTGTGATTTTTGGTCAAAATAAGCCGAGCCAGTTTCGGCAATGTATTAAACCGTTCTTGCCGAGATAGCCTTAGAGTATCTTTCAGTTGTCGAAAGACTGTTTTCGTAAAAGAACAGACAAGTTTGTAAAAGTGTCATAAAATAGATCCTTCCCGGCCTCAAAATTCATGTGAAATTAGGAAGGGGCCACGCTTGCAAAAATAGCCATTTGGTTAAAATTGGCATATAGGGGAAGGAATCTGTCAGTATGTTTTTTTTTAAATTTGTATTTCTTTTGACTAGAGTATGTGGGTTGTTTAATGTTCAAGTCTTTATCTTGTCTTTCACTAGAGTCTGTTAGTTCGTTCCAAGTTTGCCAGTTTTTTTTTAATCATTGTAATCAAAGTGTGTTTTACTGTGAAAAATTGAAAATTCCAAAATATGTTTTATTATTTTTTTTTACCTCGCATTGGCCCAAACTACGCAAGGTCTGATCCATGCGGGGTCATGATACGTAGGCAATCCACATAAGATTCTACCACAACTTTAATAATAATAAGGACTGACTGAGTCCACAAAAAAAGAGTGCAAAGTTCTGATAAAAATAAGGACTGACTGAGTCCACGCAAAAACAAAAAATAAATGTGTGTTGTTAATAATAAGGACTGACTGAGTCCATTCTAACATGTTTTGTTTTGAATTGTAAAGTAAGTTGAGGTGGTTGGTTTGTGGCAAGCGGACAACGCAAGATCCCCGAAAGATGGTACAGGAGGAAATAACCCAAAGATTGAAAAGCTTAGAACAGCGGTTGAAAAACACGCAAGGGTTGGCAGGCCAAAAGAGTGTTGCTTTCAAAAATCTATGTCGTTCCCTGATGTCCACTTGCCTCCTGGTTTCAAGATTCCCAAATTTGAAAAGTACGATGGACATGGACACCCCATAGCCCATTTGAAAAGGTATTGCAATCAACTAATGAGTCTAGGAAGAAATGAAGAATTGCTAATAGCTTACTTTGGGGAAAGCCTTACGGGAGTAGCATCTGAATGGTTTTTGAATCAAGACGCATCTCGCTGGTACGTTTGGAAAGACATGGCACAGGCCTTTGTCAAATAATTCCAATACAACATCGACATTGCCTCAGACCGCATTTTCCTTTCAAATCTGTAGAAGAAACCAAGTGAAAGTTTCAGGGAATATGCCCTTAAATGGAGAGAGCAAGCAGCTCGTGCTGAGCCACGCATGGATGACCACGAGTTAATCACTGTCTTCCTTCAGGCTCAAGAGCCGGATTACTTTCAGAACATGATGTCCGCGGTTGGTCAATCCTTCTTGGATGCAATCAAAATGGGAGAAATGGTAGAGAACGGTCTTAAGACAGGCAGAATTATAAGTGAAGCAGCTCTCAAGGCTGCAGCTCAGACTGTCCAAATTGAATCTGGTGATGCGAATGAGAGGGATGAAGAAGTCATGATGACGTCAGAGTCAAGAAGGGGTCCCAGAAGAACACCTCGAACGTATGCACAGCCTCGGCAGATTTTCCATAACTCCCTTGAGCAATACTATCCACCTTAGAACCCACCATACTCAGTTGATCCACCTTAGTATGTTGTCCAGCCATCAAATCATCCAAGAAAATGGGCACGGGTGTCACAAAATCTCCACCAGCTTCTGCAGAATTTCCAAGTGCCTTATAACCCATATCCAAGCCAGGGATATAGAAGGGAACAGAAGTTGAAAAATAATTTTACACCAATAGGAGGGTCCTATGCAAGCTTACTTGAGAAGTTAAAACAACATGACATGATTGCACCCATTCCTCCAAATCATGTGGACCCATGTGCAAGAAGCTTTGATCCATCTAAAAGGTGGGAATACCATTCCAATGCCCAGGGGCATAATGTGGAAAGTTGTCGGGATCTGAAAAATGAAATAGAAAGGATGATCCAGAAAAGATTGATTGTGATTCAGGACAGTGACACCCAGAATATCGCGCTGAATCCTTTATCTGTACATGATGATACACACTTTTTGGCGGTGATGCCTGGTGACATGGGATATGAGAATCCACTCGGGAATTTGCCGACTGAAACGGGAGAAGGCTATAGTGATTCTGATAATCAGATTTGTGGCTAAAGGTCAGGCTTATCAATTGGAGAGTCATGTAAGAAGGAATTTTGGTGGCTTATTTTGGTGTCATTTCTGTTGTCCAGATTATTTCAGGGTTGTAATCTGGATATTTCCTTGTAAATCAAACCCTTCTATCTTTTGATTTTGCCCAGTTCCATTTGGTCATAGTATCTCATTTAATGCTGTCTAGGTTTGTCCTAAGGGTTGTAACCCCATTTTAGTTTGTTTGTTTAGTTCTTCAAACTGTTACATCGTCCAATGCAATATCCTATTTTCTTTTACGTTTAGTCATTTTCTTTTACTTTTCCCTTTCTATAGTCTTTTTCTGTCAAATCTAGTGACATGGCATGCACACGTAATTTTGGCCTAATCTTAAAAGTTAATCGTAAATCCATTGGGAGGTGATCGGACATTTAAAGGAAATAAAAACGGTTTGAGATTATCTGAAGCCCACGTCATATGAAACTGGGGCAAGTAAAAAAGCAAACCGTTAAAGGCAAGTTGGCCATGCTGACACGGGGTCGTTCGTGATAATGAAAATGAGAGTATTGCCCAACAGTCTTTAAAGATGTGACGAACGTTAACCGTATTGTTTGCACTTGGTATGTTTTGAAGGTTGGAATGACGAAGGCATTTTATTCTGCTATCTAAACACTTTATCTTTCGTTAACCCTTTTTGAGCCTTATTTGATTTCTTTCATACCCCTCCTTCGGAATCAGTAGCAAAGACTAGAAGCGAGAAAAGAAAAAGAAAAAAAAAGAGATAAAGAAAAAAAAAAGAAAACAACAAAAACAACAAAAGAAATAAGAAAAAAAATGATAAGTGAAAATGAAAAGAAAAATTAGAACAACGAGGAAGTGGGAACTACGTTTGACCCGATTCCTCAAAGAGGATACATAGGCGCTTCACAGCTCGGTCATAGTGTAAAATAAAAATAAAAAATCCCCAAGGAAGAAACTGGGGCAAAAAATTGTGTTTATTTTAAATAAATTTGGTTCCGAAGGTTGTAAATTTTAAACCCAAATTGTGTTGTTTTTTAGCCTTTAAATACCCTTTCTTTCTAGCCTATCCAAAATCCCACGTTACGGTCCAAAGAAAGACCTTTTGACCAGTCTTCAAAAGAGGCCAAGTCAGGCAAATGAGAGAGTTTCATCAGAACATAACACTCTGATCCCCAACAGAAAAAACTCTGATCCCCGCAGAAGAGAAATAAAAGAGAGTCTTAGCGGTAACACCCCCGATCCCCAGCTGAAAAAAAAATGAGAGAGTCTTACAGGTGAAAACCTTCACAGGCACCATGAGGCGATGAAAGCTGAAAAGTAATACAAATGAGAGAGTCTTATCGGTGAAAACCTTCACGGGCACCTTGAGGCGATTGTAAGCTGAGAGAAAAACTGAAATGAGAGAGGCTTGATAGTGAAGACCCTTTGGGCACTACAAGTCAAATAAAGATTAAGAATCAGGTGGAAATCACCAAACGAAGATCTTGAAATATGATTAACGATGGAGGATAGGCTACATGTTCATGTCATGGCCATTAGAGTTGGTATCCGCGTTTGATAGGTTTTTATAGTTTTTCTTGTTAGAGAGTCATCATCTTCCTTTGTCTTTTATTCTATTCCTTTTATCTTTGTACTTTCATCAAAAATTCCTCAATAGAGTCTGTTTGTGAGAAACGACTTCAAAATCTGCCATCAGCTTTCCAATTATGTAAGACGAGATCTGACTAGTACATCCAAGTAGTACGAGTCAGGAAGGAACAAGCGCAAGGCCAGTGACAAGAAGGACATTCCCCAGCAAGAGGAAATTGACAAATGGATGGATCAGTGTCAAGGAAGATATCTCCAGCAAAAAGCAAAGGTTAATGACCTCAAGGCCAAAGCCAATGAGACTTAAAGGTCGGGATAATGCCCATTCCCTAGATATGCCACAAAAGAAGGGGGATATCCCCAGCAGAAAATGTATTTCCAGTGACAAGGATGAATGAAGAAAATGGTTCATCAGTAAAACAAGCAAGATCCTCAAGCAGGGTCACAGTCATAGGAATTTGGGTGGTCAGGATACAAGTGGAAAACAACGGTGAAAGGATTGTGAAAAAAGATGTCGTCAAGGAGGGCGGGGAAGTAAGAAAAGAAAAAACTATCTATCACCCCCGGCAAATAATAACATCCTCCCCAGCAAGTTTTGAAAGTGTAATGAAACATAGAGCAGGGAAGGAGAAAAGGAGAACCATCCCCAGCAGGAGCATCACAACCAACCACCGCATTTTAAACTAAAAAATTTTCTTTAATTTGAAGCAGGAAAAAGGAAATGGCATTGATGGCGGAAAGGCATGCCACGAGGAAGATTATCAAACTGGAGCAGAAAATTTTCCTTTCATTTGGAAAATTTTCCGAAAATCAGGTATCCACTTGGGGAAGAAGAAAGATAACACCAGTTTTAAGGGAAGTGGTCTTTGAACCAGTATTATCCCCATCGGTGTAGAAAGAAAGAAAACAACAAATTTTAATGAAAGGAGTTGTACCCCCAGTGGATAGACCAAAGGGACTAAACTGGTGTTCAGAAAGAGCAAAAGCCAGTGTCACCCCCAATAGCTTCCAGAAGAATGAAGCACCAATTTTGAAGGAATAAAATTCCCCCAGCATTGCTATCCTCAACAACGTTATCCCCAGCTGATAACACTTTTATCCCCAACAATGTTGAGAGAAAATAAAAGAAAGTAATTTTGAAAAAAAAAAGAAAAAAAAAAAGATTACTCCCCGCAGTATTATCCCCAACAGGTAGGTAATTAATTCCCCAGCAATGTTAGCCCCAACAGATAAGAGGGAAGACAACACAAGTTTTTGAGGGAAGCAGACATAAGTTATTGAAGTCGGGAGCCCGCCCATAGAACGGAGGCGTTATCTTTTAAGTTGTTATAGTTGGGAGCCCGCCCGTAGAACGGAGGCGTTACCTTGTTATTTTGTTGAAGTCAGGTACTCATTCAAGGAAGAAGGAAGATAACACAAGTGGTAAATGAAGGAAGAAATCATCCCCAGCAAGAATGTCATTTTTCAAAACTGACAAAAATTTTCTCTGTATGTAACAGGAACAAAGCAGTGAATTATTTCTCCTAAGATAAAAACATCTTAGTCTAATGAATTGTTTCTCCTAAGATAAAAAAAAATTTTAGTCTGATGAATTGAATTTCTCCTAAGATGAAAAAATCTTAGTCTGATGAATTGTTTCTCCTAAAATAAAAATCTTAGTCTGATGAATTGTTTCTCCTAAGATGAAAACATCTTAGTCTGATGAATTGTTTCTCCTAAGATGAAAACATCTTAGTCTGATGAATTGTTTCTCCTAAGATAAAGAATCTTAGTCTGATGAATTGTCTCTCCTAAGATAAAAATCTTAGTCTGATGAATTGTTTCTCCTAAGACAAAATCTTAGTCTTATGAATTGAATTTCTCCTAAGATGAAAACATCTTAGTATGATGAATTGTTTCTCCTAAGATGAAAAATCTTAGTCTGATGAATTGTTTCTCCTAAGATAAAAATCTTAGTCTGATGAATTGTTTCTCCTAAGATGAAAAAAATCTTAGTCTGATGAATTGTTTCTCCTAAGATGAAAGAATCTTAGTCTGATGAATTGTTTATCCTAAGATGAAAGAATCTTAGTCTGATGAATTTTTTTCAAGTTAATAAGAAGTCAGTTGGAAAGACTTAGAAAGATAACAACAAAGAAGTAAAGGCAACAACCGGAAAGACCCAGATAGATAACAAAAGGGGAAGACAAGAATTGGAAAGTTGATAAGAAGTGGAAAACAACAATTAAAGGTTTTAGATAAAAACAACAAGAAGAAGGAAGCAACAATTGGAAGGTTTTAAGTAATCACATAAATTTAGACCTAGTCTAATAAATTATCTCCTAGCGTCAAAATCTTAGTCTGGTGAATCTTTCTCCTAAGATATCAAAATCTCAGTCTGATGACTCTTTCTCCTGAGATCACTTAAATTTGGACCTAGTCTGATGAATTATCTCCTAGCGTCAAAATCTTAGTCTGATGAATCTTTCTCCTAAGATATCAATATCTCAGTCTGATGAATCATTCTCCTGAGATCACACAAAATTGGACCTAGTATGATGAATTATCTCCTAGAGTCAAAATCTTAGTTTGTTGAATTTTTTCACCTAAGATGGGAATACTTTTCAGTCTTTAAATTTCAAGTTTTGAAGTCGGGAGCCCGCCCGTATAACAGAGGAATACATTTCAGTCTTTACATTTTAAAACAACAAAATGGATCTTAGTCTGATGAATCTTTCTCCTGAGATCACTTAAATTTGGACCTAGTCTGATGAATTATCTCCTAGTGTCAAAATCTTAGTCTGATGAATCTTTCTCATAAGATATCAAAATCTTAGTCTGATGAATCTTTCTCCTGAGATCACATAAAAATGGACCTAGTCTGATGAATATCTCCTAGCGTCAAAATCTTAGTCAGATGAACTTTTCTCCTAAGATGGTAATCATTCAGTCTTTAAATTTCAAATTTCGAGCCCGCCCGTATAACAGAGGAATACATTTCAGTCTTTACATTTTAAGTAATCACAAAAATGGACCAAGTCTGATGAATTATCTCCTAGCGTCAAAATCTTAGTCTGATGAATCTTTCTCCTAAGATATCAAAATCTCAGTCTGATAAATCTTTCTCCTGAGATCACATAAATTTAGACCTAGTCTGATGTAACGACTCGATCGGTCGTTTTGGGAATTTACACCCCGAACCCCTATTAACTGCTTTCCCTAAGTTCATTTCTGCTATTGTGGTTTGCCGGAACGTTCGGTATTAGGATTCGGAGTGTTTTGGGACACTTAGTCCCTAAATGAAAGTTTAAGAGTGAAAAATGGTCCATATTCAGAACAATGTAAATACAACCTCAGAATGGAAATCTGATGGTTCCGTTAGCTCCGTTAGGTGATTTCAGGGTTGGGAGCGTGTTCGGAATGTATTTTGGAAGTTTGTAGCTCATTTAGGCTTGAAATGCCGAAGTTTGAGATTTTGAAGTTTCCGGTCCGATAGTGAGATTTTGATCCGAGGGTCAGATTGGAATTCTGGAAGTTGCACTAGCTCCGTCATGTCATTTGGGGTGTGTGTGCATAATTTCAGGTCATTCAGACGAGGTTTGGATAGGTATTTGATCGAAAGTATGTTTGGTTAGAATTTGAAGTTCATAGGTTTGAATCATTGATTAATTCGTGTTTCCGGCGTTGTTTTTGGCGATTTAAGGATTGGTACAAGTTTGAATAATGTTATGGGGTATGTCTGTAGGTTTGGTTGAGGTCCCGAGGACCTCGGGTGTGTTTCGGATGCTCAACGGGTCATTTCCTCCTATTTTTGAAATGCTGTTGGTGCTTCTGGTATACCTTCATCGCATTCGTGAAGCCTCGATCGCGTTCGCGTAGCTTTGGCCTCCTTCTTCATCGCGTTCGCGTGGTCTGTCAAGCGTTCACATAGTATTGCCAGTCCCTTCTTCGCGTTCGCGAATGTCTCATCGCGTTCGCGTAGATCAAATTCCGGACCCAGATAAAATCCTTCTACGCGTTCGCATTTAGAGCCTCGCGTTCGTGAAGCTCTGCCTCGTCCCTCATAGCGTTCGCGTCGCCTTCCACGCGTTCGTGTTGGGTTGCTGTGCCAGCCCTTCGCGTTCGCATCCCTCCCTTTGCGAACGCGAAGGGCATTTTGGGGGCCTTCTATTTTTCTTCTTCGCGAACGCGTGAGACCTGTCGCGTTTGCGATGGTTTAAATGTCTGGGCAGACAGATTTAATCCCTAATTCGAGAGTTTATTCATTTTATCACATTTTTGGCTTGGGAGCTCGATCCTTGGTGATTTTTGGAGGGATTTTCACCTGGGAGACTTGGGTAAGTGTTTCTCACTCGATTTACACCAACTTTCATGAATCTCTTCTTAATTTCATCCTTTAATTTCAGTTTTTGAATAAAAAATGGGTAGAACTCATAGACCGAATTGTTGGATTTTGAAGGAGTGTTTGACCTCCGATTTGAGTAATTTTTATATGGTTAGACTCGTGAGAGTACGAGGGTTCAGAAAATGTGAAAATTATCCGATTCTGAGATGTTAGCCTGAGGGGCGTTTTGGTCATTTTACCTAATTTTGCGCTTTAGCTTTGAATTTAATTATAGAATCGGTTGCTTGAGATATTATTTACAATGTGTGATTTAATTGAATAGATTTGAGCCATTTGGAGTTGGATACTCGTGGCAAGGGCATCGTTCCCTAGTTGTTTTCGCACCGGTTCGAGGTAAGTGGCTTGCCTAACCTTGTGTGGGGGACTTTGTCCCTTATGATGTGATAATTGATAATTGAATGCCTTGTACGTGAGGTGACAAGTGCGTACTTGAGCAAATTGTTGAAACCCGAATTTTTACTTAATTACTTGATTTGGATTCTCTTTCATATTTGCCTTACTTTACTTGCTTTTATAGCCTGTGTTAGCGTAGAAGAGCATGTTTAATTGATTCAAGCTGCCTATTTGTTTAGATTGTCTTAACTGTGATTACATGGAGCATGTTTAGGCCAGTATTCTTCGTTGCCTTGTATTGTGGTACTTAAATTTCTGAGTATTTCTCTGATGTTGATTGCGCATTTACATTGGGACTACGGATACGGTACTCCAGGAGCTCCCCCTTGTTTGTTTACTTTGGGACTACGGATTCGATTCCCGGGAGATCCCCCTTGTTCTTTTATTTTGGGACTACGGGACGGTATCCCGGGAGATCCCCCTGCACTTTTATTTTGGGACTACAGGACGGTATCCCGGGAGATCCCCCTGCACTTTTATTTTGGGACTACAGGACGGTATCCCGGGAGATCCCCCTGCAATTTTATTTAGGGACTACGGGACGGTATCCCGGGAGATCCCCCTGCACATTGATGATTGGATTACGGGACGGTATCCCGGGAGATTCTTTGATATTGATATGAGATCTGGACTACGGGACGGTATCCCGGGAAGTTCCATTGGACAGTTGAGAAAAGGGATACAAGACGGTATCCTGGAAGACCCTCATCGGTATTCTTGAAATGTTGCTGTATTTACTCTGTGTTTCTATTTTGTCTTGCAGTATTATATTTCATTGATCTGTCTTATCACTTCGCTGTGTTCATTAGTTTTCATCAGACTTCGATACTGTTAATCTCTTGCTATTTTATTGTTTCTCTCTCAGTAGGGCCCTGAGCTTTCCTTGTCACTACCCAACCGAGGTTAGGCTTGGCACTTACTGAGTACCGCTGTGGTGTACTCATGCTACTCTTCTGCACACTTTTGTTGTGCAGATCCAGGTACTTCTGGTCGGACTTTCTATCAGTGATTCAGGCGATACATTCGGAGACTTGAGGTATATTCTGCCGCGTTCGCAGATCGAAGAGTCTCCTTCTACTCTAGCTTATAGTTAGCAGTTCCATTTCATGTGTTCAGTTTTGTAGACATTTCTGGATGTTAGAGCCGTGACTTATGTTCTTTTAGCCTGTGTTGCCCGTGGGTTTCCGGGTCTGGGAGGTTACTTCAGTGTTGGTAATAAAGTGTATGTGCCATGCGGCAACTGTATACATTATTCCTGTTATTTGGTTTTGGTTAAAAATTTGGCAATTGTTATCACTTCCGCAATGTGTTAGGCTTACCTGGTCGCAAAGACTAGGTGCCGTCATGATGTGTTCACAATTGGTGAACTAGGGTCGTGACAAGTTGGTATCAGAGCTCTAGGTTCATAGGAGTCACGGGACACAGGCCG
>MU695677.1:66239-94766 GCA_026770625.1 Nicotiana glauca
AACAACACCACTCCTAGATTATTAGAGGAATCTATAATTGTGGGTTTAAAGGCGGAATTAGGGATAACGAAGTCTTGGGTGTAATCTAAAGTGAATCGTGCTAAATAAAGTAAGCTAGTGTATCTCGGGAGAGTGTAATAGTAAATTACTGTGATTACTCGAGAGAGATTTACGGTAAGATTAGCGTTCATGATTGATAGAGATGTGTTGGTAAATTTGTATGAGCATAAACAGAAGGAATTTCATCAATAGGGGAAATCATTACCTTAGCTTTTTCTCATTATTGTTTACAACCTTAGCATCCCTAGTTTACAGTTGTTTATTTACTTGCAATTTTAGTTCTTAAAGACACCATCAACTGTGATTCTCAACATTTGGGAAATTGATTCTAAAGAGTTTAGTAGGTCTAAAGATAGTGATTGATACGTTAATTCCCTTTGGGATTCGACTCTGGGCATAATACCCCGAATTATATTTGCAACGTCCGCTTAATCTTTTAATAGACACGGTTGAGCGTGATCAACAATATTTCCAAAAGTGTCAATCTAGAATTTATAAATTGAAGGGATAATTAAAAATTCTGAAAGGATCTAAAGTAACGAGACATATAGGTATTTAAAATAAACTTCGAAGGGAGAATAGGTGGGGATTAATTGACCTACTATGCATTGCGAAAATGACATAGTATTTGATACAAATTTGTACATTTTCCAAGTGATGATTTCCAAAATTGACTATTCTTTTGGTCCCAAAATGATAGAATATCAATATCTTGTGATTTTGTTTGGTTTAGTCTATTCCTCCCTTCGGTTCAAAATAAGTAATTTTTTTTGGATATTTTCACACATATTAAGAAATTCACCATTTAGCATTAATTAGCAATAGAATTGACCATATTAACCTTTATTATATCACATAAACACTCATAACACATATTCCAACACTATTTACTCCAAGAACAATGTAGGAAAAAAATAATTAATTCATTATAGAAATCTGAAAAAAATACATATTTTGGACCCCAAAAAAAAAATCAAAAAATCATTTATTTTGGACTAGAAGAAGTACTTTTTATTTAAGTTTATAAACGAAATCGACCTGACTGTAACCTACAAAAGGAAAGTATTTTAGCACCAACATGAGATCGGCACTTGTCCACAAACTACGATCCCATTGCTTTTTATAAAACATAAATAAATAAATAAAACCAAAACTGGAAAAATGAATTTAATACGATATAAATTATAACTAAGCAAACCAATTACGTAAATAACAAGAATGTTACTCTTCCTAGCATATTTTTTGTTACCAAATCTTGTGTTGGTTAGTTGTTGTTTCACATTTCTTTATTTATTAAAATGAATTTTAGTAAAAAAGTTTTTGATGAAGTAAAGTACCGTCACACCCCTTTTTTTAACCAATCCTTCACTTAACCCTCTTGAATTAATAAAAAAATTTAGTAAAAACTTGAAAAGGGTTTTCCAATTAGAACGTGACAAAAATTGTGTTTAAAAGGAAATAACTCAGAGTCGCCACCTGACATTGATTTTGGTGTGTCAGGTCACCGTTTTTTTCTAAAAAAATAACTTTTTCCTTTTAAAACACTTGAAACTTCAAAACTAAGTCTACACCAGAGATTCGGATAAGGAGGTTCATTTGACTCGGGGAGAAGGTGTTAGGCAATCCCCAAGTCACGCAACTAGTGCGGTTGCGTACTCAATCAAGTTGGCTTTTAGAATATTCAATTGAGGTAAAAATACACAAAAGAAGATAAACACAAAAGGGTTCGAGGTTGTCTCTGCCTAAGATAAAAAGAAAAAAAAAGGATAAAATAAAATACTACACTATGCTTCCTTCACAAACTCATCATGGCCTCCAGAAATTTACAAAGTACTTCGGGGCATTCCCCGAATTAAAATATTTACAAAGTCCACGGGGTATTCCCCGGATGAATGTATCTAAGGGACAATCTCTCGCCTGGAAATCAAAAGCAAATGAAAAACCTAGAATTTGTCTACCCACGTGTGGTCGGCCTAAGCATGCTCCTAGCGAATAATTAAACAAGAATAAGTAAAGAAAACTAAATAAAAGCAAAATCTAAATCATGCTCATTTTCCTTCAACTTCTTATTTCAGGTATTTGACCAAGCCCAATCCTAATACATAAGAGTGATTAATTGCTAATGGGCTTCGGTCATTCTCCCAATTCCCACGACCCATAGGGATGAAATTCAAAAATAGCCAGATTTACCACTGGTCATTAAAAATAGCAAAGTTTCAAAAGTCATCAAAATTTAACCACTTTAAATCTGAGCGAAAACACTATTCAAAATCCGGAAAAATACGCCCGTAAATTTTACGGGAGTTCCAGCATAATTATGCTTGAACTCCCGTAAATTTTACGGGAGTTCCAGCAAGTATAATTGTCCAGTATAATATACTGGAGTTTGGAGCACTGGTGCTCCAGTCTCCCACAAATTTTACAGGAGTTAGCAAAGTATACCAGTCCAGCATAATATGCTGGAGTTCGTACATAAATGCACCAGAACTCCCATATATTATACTGGATCGGTCCTGTTGCAGCAAAAAAATAGCTATTTTTCATTGACTTGGTAAACGCTGGCTATTTTTCATTGACCAGTGTGAAAACTGGCTATACCATGAAATTTTAACCACCCATAGTTATCCAAACAATTTCATATCTAACAAAATCAATTACCGACTAAATAAAGTATCCAGAATAAGTATCCAAGAAAAATGAACATTTGAGAAAGAAACTGGATGGCTAATAAACAAACAAAGGTGAATGATTAACACTCGTGATTTAATTAGCATGTAAAATCACCAAACATCCGAAAACCAAACAAGATTGATTTATTGCCCAATAAGTTCGCCAAATTAGCCGGGTTTCACACCGAAAAAATTGCTTTAAACTACGAATAGAAGGCATGCACGTCATGGGCCATACATTAATCCTCTAACACCTTATATGGCAATCAAATATAACTTAAGTCTTAAACAGCAATCCAATTGTTTTAGTTTGGCACTTAACAAGGACAAAGATGAAGTGACTTAATCATATTTCTCAAACTTAGGATATGTGACCAAATTACAGTAGGAAGTTGGAGCTAACAAAGCACATTCACTACAAATTAGTAATCCTATTCCAAATTACAGTGAAGATCAAAGTAGTGGTATGTTAATGATTCTAAAGCAACTATGATCAGTTTGTTTCACTTATAAAGCTCACAAAAGTTGATTGGAAATTTTGTTCACATAATCATATTTCAAAGAAGCTAGTAAGCATGTCTTATAAGATAGCTCAAACACAAACTTGGCACACCAACGGTACAGGAATCCAAATCCAAGCAAACTTCACCTATCTTCCAACTCTAAGATTTAATTAGAAGAAACAGTAACCAAAGGTGAGATAAACTAATCAGAAAGCATTCAATAATCCTCAACCATCACAGTAAGCTTAGCTCATATCCTAATGACTATCACCATTTTAGATCAACAACTCAGAAATGCGGAAGAGAAAAGAGATGAACCTTGTTGTGAATGATACAACCAACGTGGATGCTGGCGTGGATGCTGACTCAGCAGAGGCCCACGTGATTCCACATCAGTCTGTTTTGAGGAGAAGCAAACGCGTGAGGCAGCCTTCAAAGAAGTTAACGGATTTTGTAGTGCAAGGCAAGGGGGGAAAAGCGTGAAGAGGACTGGTGCAAAGTTAGTATAAATAACAGAAAGAATAGTGTATTAGGCAGGCAATTTTGTTATGTGAAGTCTGTAATTCTCACCCCCTTCTTCTAGTTTCTCTTCTCCTTCTTCTATGTCAATTTCCAGTAATTCCCCTTTCAATCATTCAGTTCCTTGTATTTTTTGTTGAGGAATATAACTATCGAGTTTATTGGTTGTGAATTGTGCTGTTTGAATTTTAGTTTGTACCATTGGTGCTTTCATCCAGAAGTCACTCATGGAGGACCAAAAGTTACTCAAGGCTCTAGTCAATAATTCCGTTCAGGAAGTCAAGGCTTCAGTGTTTAAGGAGCTATCTGAAATTCGTGGTCTTCTCATGGAAGTTGTTGGTAACAGACTACCGGCAGGACGAGAACCGGCGACAACCACCGTCCGCCACAAGCCAGTGGAATTTGGCCGCTTTTGTGGTGAGAATTCAGAAGCCTGGTTGTTTCAAGCGGAGCGCTATTTTGATCACTTTGGAATTGCGGAAGATGAGAAGCTCACTATAGCTTCGTTTCACCTCGACGGCGAAGCTTTAGAATGGTACCGGTGATTGTTTCGGAATAAGCAGCTAGCGGGATGGGCACATTTTGCAGAAAAGGTACACATTCGTTTCCTTCTAAAGGGGCTTGAATCGGCTGAGGGAAGGCTGGCTAAGCTCTGACAAATGACCACTGTATCGGAGTTACAGAGTCATTTTGAGAAGGTTGCGAACGAGACTGATGACATATCTGATAGGCTCATGGTCCGTCTGGTTATCTCTGGGCTGTGTGATGACATTAAGAACTCGATTTTGGCACATCGGCCCACTACGTACGAGGATGAATTAAATTTAGCCCACATCCATGAGCAACGGATTCTTAATGAAAAAGGACCATCCCGACCCGTGTTTGCCAACAAAACACCCCCATTATTACCGAACCCTAGCCCGTCGTCATTATACAGAGCACCCACGACTCAGGTGTCCACCATGTTGACTCCTCAAACACCCAACTGGCCACCCCTAAAATGATTGACTCATGCTGAACTCCAGAGCCGACGTGAGCGGGGTCTGTGCTACAATTGTGATGAGAAGTATATTGCTGGCCACAAGTGCAAGGTCCCTCCCTAATTGATGCTTCTCACTGATGGATCTGATATTGACCCAACGATGCTGGAATCCTTTGTTTCTGATGATATTTTGGCCGAGGAGCTGCAATGTTTGGATGTACAGGAGCATTCTGCTATTTCTTACCATGCTCTCGTCGGTGGTAGTTCGGGTACCACTCTCCGTTTTACCGGACAGGTGAATGGATCAGCCTTCAAGGTGTTAGTAGATGGTGGCAGCACCCATAATTTTGTTCAAGCAAGGGCCGCAAAATTCTTACAGTTGTCGATCACCGAGGTACCTACCTTCTCGATGGTGGTGGGAAGCGGCCAGCGACTACCCTCCAATAGTGTTGCACGCCAAGTATCATTGTCTGTTCAAGGAAGTGTTCTCGTCTTGGACTTGTATTTGCTGGTCGTTCATAGAGCAGACGTGGTCCTCGGTGTTTCTTGGCTAGCTACCTTGGGGCAGGTGGTGACTGACTATGTTGATCGTCTATTTGAATTCACGCTCAATAGAGCCGTTGTCAGTTGGAAGGGTGAGGAGCCAGTGGAAGAACAACCAGTCCAATTGCATAGCTTGAGACGGTACACGGCTACAGATGCCATTTCTTCATATTTTTGTTTACAATTGGTACCATCAGATGTTCCTACTTCCACTGTTAATCAAATTCCACCAACACTGTCACCAGCAAATCTGTTGCCCCCTGAACTGCACCAGCTCTTAGATTCATTTTGTGACGTCTTCCAGAAGCCTCATGGGTTGCCTCCTAGCAGGCCACAGGACCATGCGATACACTTGGATCCTGGGGCTGGTCCGATAAATGTTAAACCATATAGGTATCCATACTTTCAGAAACATGTTATGGAACAATTGGTGTCGGATATGCTCAAAGATGGAGTAATAAGGGCGAGTACCAGTCCTTTCTCTTCTACAGTTCTCCTAGTACGCAAGAAGGATGGAACCTAGAGATTTTGTATCGATTATCGAGCTCTTAATGCAGTAACTGTAAGGGATAGGTTCCCTATACCGACGATTGATGAGCTTTTTGATGAATTGAATGGCGCGGTTTATTTTTCCAAGCTACATCTTCTATCTGGGTATCACCAGATCAGGGTACGACTGGAAGATGTGGCCAAGACTGTGTTTCGCACACATGAAGGCCATTACAAGTTCTTAGTAATGCCTTCTGGCCTTTCTAATGCACCCTCCACTTTCTAAGCTACGATGAATGAAATATTTCGTCTGCACCTCCGCAAATTTGTCCTAGTCTTTTCCGAGGACATCTTGATCTACAGTCCAGTGTGGGAGGCTCATTTGGAACATCTGCGTTCAGTTTTATCCTTGCTCCGTCTACACCAATTGGTTGCCAAGCGAGCTAAGTGTATGTTTGGACAGACCACAATGGAATATCTTGGGCATGTTCTGTCTAGTAGGGGACTGAGTGTAGATCCCAATAAGATAATCATTATTCAGCAGTGGCCCGTGCCCAAGAATGTCAAGGAGGTACGCAGTTTCCTTGGTCTTGCGGGGTATTACAGGCGCTTTATCCATCACTATGTTGCTATAGCAGGGCCACTGACAAATTTATTAAGGAAGGATGCATTTGTGTGGAGTACCGCCGCGCAAGCTACTTTTGAAACATTAAAGGCCAAACTTATGCTACGCCAGTACTGACCTTGCCAGATTTCTCCAAGGAATTTGATCTAGAAACAGATGCTTCGGGCCAAGGCATAGGGGCTGTCTTGTCACAAAATAGACACCCCGTCGCTTATTTTAGTCAGAAATTGAGCACTCTAATGCAAGGAGCTTCCACTTATCATCGCGATATGTATGCCATTACACAAGCAGTAGGAAAATGGTGACAATACTTTCTTGGTAGGAGGTTCACCATTTATACCGATCAGCAGTCCTTGCGGAGCCTGACTAATCAAACCATTCAAACACCGGAGCAGCAGAAGTGGCTTACAAAGTTAGTGGGGTATGATTTTCAGATTGTTTATCACCCTGGACGACTGAACCAGGCTGCAGATTCTTTATCTCGCGCACCAGAGGCTGCTCTATTCATTATCTCGTCCTAACGTTATGAACTTGAGCATGAACTGCGGACCTTGAATAGAAGTGATCCTGAGCTACTACACTTGCAAAAGGGACTGGCAG
The DNA here is from genome assembly GCA_026770625.1 of Nicotiana glauca. Lineage (NCBI taxonomy): Eukaryota > Viridiplantae > Streptophyta > Magnoliopsida > Solanales > Solanaceae > Nicotiana > Nicotiana glauca. The sequence continues at coordinate 73,230 of MU695677.1, forward strand.
AACAACCTGAGACACTTGATGGATATGCTTTTTGTGATGGCATCTTGTTCTACCGAGGAAGAATAGTGATACCTTCTGCTTCTCTACTACGCCAAGGTCCGTTGGCTGAGTTCCACAACACTGCACTTGGGGGACATGCCGGCATCGCCCAGACATACCATCGTGTAGCGTCAAACTTCTTCTGGAAACACATGCGCAAGGATGTACAAAGTTTTGTTGCTGCTTGTCAGGTTTGCCAGCACATGAAGGACACCACACACTCACCAGCAAGCCTATTGCAGCCTCTTCCCATTCCGGACTTGGCCTTTGAGGACATAGCCATGGATTTTATTACCTGCCTTCCGCATGTGAAGGGGAAGTCCACCATCATGACTGTGGTGGATAGGTTGGCAAAGTATGGCCATTTCATTCCTCTAAGTTCCACATTTTCAACTCATACAGTCGCACAAGCCTTTATTGTGGATGTCATCCGCCTTCATGGACCACCTAGAACAATTATCTCTGATCGAGATCCATGTTTCCTTCACTCATTCTAGAAGGAACTTAACAGGCAGCAGGGCACAACACTTGCTATGAGTATGACTTATCACCCTTAGACTGATGGGCAATCGGAGGCATTGAACAAGTGCGTCGAGCAGTACCTACGATGCTTCGTAGCTGATGCTCCTCATCGGTGGATGGCCATGCTCCTGTGGGCCAAGTATTGGTACAACACTTCTTTTCAGTCTTCAGCTGGTATGATGCCATTCCAGGCCCTCTATGGCAGGAAACCACCTACGATTGCACGATATATTTTGGGGAGCAGTACTAATGATTTAGTTGAGGCATGCATGGTTGACCGAGATGAGGTCATTGAACTTCTCAAGCATAATCTGATGAAGGCTCAAATTCGTATAAAAAAGGTGGCTGACAAACATCGCATGGAACTTACCTTTGTTCCTGATGATTGGGTCTTTGTCAAACTAAAACCATATCGCCAAAATACTGTGTGCAATCACCAACATCCAAAGCTAGGCAGTCGCTATTTTGGTCCCTTCAGAGTGGTCAAACGCATTGGCGAGGTGGCCTATAAGCTCCATCTTCCTTATTCTGCCCGTATACACCCCGTGTTCCATGTCTCAATGCTCAAACGCTGTGTTGGCACACCTGAGTCCCAGATTACGCCCCTAGACTTGTCTGATTTTGCTCAACTAGCTGAATCCTCGTCACAAAACCTTAAGGACAAGGTTCTTTTCCAGGAGGGGAGTATTGTTGTGAATGGTACAACCAACGTGGATGTTGGTGTGGATGCTGACTCAGTAGAGGCCCACGTGATTCCACATACGTGTGAGACAGCCTTCAAAGAAGTTAACGGATTTTGTAGTGCAAGGCAATGGGGGGAAAGCGTGAAGAGGACTGGTTCAAAGTTAGTATAAATAACAGAAAAAATAGTGTATTAGGCCGGTAATTTCGTTAAGTGAAGTCTATAATTCTCACCCCCTTCTTCTAGTTTCTCATCTCCTTCTTCTATGTCAATTTCCAGTAATTCCCCTTTCAATCATTCAATTCCTTGTAATTTTTGTTGAGGAATATAACTATCGAGTTTATTGGTTGTGAATTGTGCTGTTTGAATTTTAGTTTGTACCAAAACTGAATGCAACAACTTTTGATTAATTTCGTTTGGAATCGAATACAACGGCAATGAAAATCCGAATATGACTGCAGCTGGAAAATAACAGGATGCAAAACCAACGAACTCGGACTCGAACAGCGGCTCAATAAATCTCCATCTTGAACGCCAAAATCAAAATAAGAAATTGAATTTTTTTTTTTTGTGTGTGTATAATTTTTGAAAATCCGAATGCTTCTAACTCAAGAGCTGAAAAAATTTTGTATGCTTTTTTTTTAGTCCTAAATAACAAAAAATCCAAAGAAAAAAAAATCAAGAACCAAAGTCCAAATTCTTTTCAAAACCCTAGAACCCTAGTTTTTTTTTCCCAAGATTTTCTCCTCCTTTCTCTCTCCGTCTCTGTCTCCAAGAACCAAATATATATATATATATATGAAGTCCCCCTCTCGAATCTTCTTCTTCTTTAGCAAGGAAACCCCAGAACCGTGTGGACCCCAAAAATCAAAAATTCGAAAATACTTTTCACAAATAAAAATCGGAAAAATTGAGATTTTTGGACAAAAATTTCATCCAACGATTCCCATTCTTCCCAAATTTACTCAAGGGTTCGGATTTACTGTTTAAACAAAAGAAATAGAAGAAGAAATCCGCATGAATCGGATTGAAATGATGAGATTTGATGCAATTTGAGTGACGTGGAAGAAGGAGAGGAGAGGGGGGACCATGGGGGAACCATGTGAGTTAACTCGCCGGGTTTGGACGAGTTCCGGCGAGTTGGAGGCGGGCAGTAGGCTGGAAAAGGGGTGTGGTGCGGCTGCTAGGTCCTGAAGATTAGGGCTAGGGTTTGGTTAATATCTGGTTTTTAGATGATGGTGGGGATATATGTGGGTTGTTGGATTAAAAGGGATGAAGGGCTAGGATTTAGTGTGGGAAGTGGGGCGGGTCATGGGTTGCCGGCGGGTATTGGGCTTGGGGCGTGGGTCAAGGGATTATGGGAGATGGGTTGTTTGACATTTGGGCCGGTGGGGCTATCGACTTGGGCCATGTCTTGCCCGAAATTGGGCCAAAATTGTGGATTTCTTCAATTCTTAAAGTCCACACATGAATAAGGCTTGAAATTTTTTTTTAAAGATTTAAAATTAATTAAAGTAAAATATATCATACTATGAAACTATATTTTATATACATCATTTTTTATATAAATTATTATATTCAAAAAATAAAAGTGAAAATCATGGTAAAAACGAAAATATATTGCCATAAAAATATTAATAACCTAAACTAAATAGGATAAGATAGAACATGAAACTATTTTTGTATTTTATTTCAATTTTTGTGCCTTAAAAATAGAACAAAAATTAGTAATAAAGTAAAAATCCTATAGAAATAATTTCATATAAATATCTTAAAAATACTAACACTACTAGAGGTGATTCTAATGCGTGGGTCAAAATTACATGTCTACAAGTACATTTGAGAAGGATAAACAAATTTCATTAGTCTATAACCTATTTAATAGAACAAAAAAAATATTAATAATTAGGAAATTTTAACGTGCATCCCAACCATTTTTGTTGGGACGCCCCAACCAAAGAGGCAAAGATTGAGTTCAGAATAGGAGCCATGTTTATCGACGATCCAACTAAATCCCCATCAGAAAATTATATATTTGGATATAAATCAAAGATCCTTTTATGTATATACATATCAATAGTTGAATTCCTTTGAGACAAGAGAGCATTTATTTTTGTTTTTGTCACTGTGTGCAGCTAATCAATTTTGTCTGGTGTCTAGTGCCTACCAAAGAGGCAAAAGTGGAGCTAACAATATGAGTCCAATGATATTTGATACACCTTCAGCTTTTATTTAGAGTTTAGAGAATTTAGTAGTCATATAAATATTAAAGATTGAACTTAAAGTCTATCGGAAATAACCTCTGTATCTCCTCAAGGTAGGAGTAAGATCTGCGCACACACTATTCTCATCAATCTCCTTTAGTGGGATTCTACTGGATTTGTTATTGTATATAAACATTAAAGATTCATAAATAATTAACTCATAACATATGAAATCAATCATCAAATCATAACAATCTATTCGATATATTCAAAAAAAGAAAAATATTGGAGAGAACATATAGTGAGCACAAAGGGAAATGATACAAACACCGTAAGAATCTTAAATCAGAGTGGCCAACTATGGAGTTGGGCCAGTTGTGGATTTGGGCCATATGAGGTCTCAAATATAGATTTGATCGCACCCCTCTAAAAAGAATAATCTAAATAACCGCACATCCACCACAATGTAGACACGACAGAAGAAAATTCTCTATCTACAATTATTTCCTTCCCCCCTAAGATGGCCCCATCCTCATCTCCGACCCAAGACCAAATACCATTGCAAGCACTAAAACTCCTCGACCTACCGGAAACTAGTTCAACACCAATGGAAGTTGAACCAACTAAAAAAAAATTAACACCTTTAAGGAGTTACTAGCGGAAAAAAAAAAAGCTTGACAAAGTCAAGTGTATAGCACACTCGGTACCACCAAACGGAGGCAGTGACCAAATCAATCACCATTGATGAAGCCACTAGGCCCATCATTCTCAACCAAGATCTAAAAACCTGACTCTACCACCCTTGGCGATTCTCTATAATTATTAATATTTTTGGGAAAAAAGTACCTCACCAAATATTGAAATCAAAATTAAAGCACCTATGGTATCGCAGGGAACACCTGACACTCATAGATTCGGGCTGGGATTTCTTTGTGGTGAAGTTCGAAAAAGAAAAGAACATGAATATTGCCCTACACGGAGGCCCATGGTTCATCATGGGACACTCCCTTTCCATCAAGAACAAGTAACCAAATTTTGTGCAGGCGAAATCAAAAATACATGCCACTGCCATCTAGATCCGGCTTCCCCAATTACCATCATAGTTCTACGATAAAGAGATCCTGGAAAGGTACGCTGCTGAAAATCGATACGTGTACCTATGCCACTTTAAGATGCAGATACGCACGAATCTGCATCTAAGTACCCATAGAGGTACCCCTCCAAATGATGGTGCTAATTAGGGAGCATAAACAGCCAATTGAGTATAAAGGGGAGAGCATCATGTTCAAAGGATGTGGGTGACTGGGTCATGTGCTCAAGAAATGCCAAAATCAATGGTCAATAAAAGAAAATTGAGACAATAGATACGTTGACGGAGATTCACAGTGCCCACGAGGAAAAGGACTGGAAAGTGGTAGAATTCCTACAGAGATCAACAAGGCAATGGAGAATGGAGGGAACCAAAAACCATGGACGACCAGAGGCAATAGAGAGCTGACCGGGAAGAGGGAGACTGCCGCCGGATTCAGGTAAATTTTTCGACCTTGGTAGCATCGATGAGGGTGAGGATGGTCGTAGGGTTATGGATCAAGGAGGCGCTAGGGCTGTGAAAAACCTGAGACAAACAAGACAGGCACATCAGAAATCATATGGGCCTCGTCTGACCAGTCCCCAACATGACATGCAAGTTAAGCCATATGGGCCCAAGTTACAAATGTCTAGGCCACTAGCGCACAGCCCAAGTCAGAAACACAAGTTACAGCCTGTTCCAAATTATGAGCACACATAAGGCATGTGCCCTCCTATCACACACGTATCTTTTATCTCTCACAAGGCCCAAAAGAAAAACACGCACCTACATCGGGTAAGAATAATACCAAAAATGAAATACCAAATCTGATACCTCCAAACTTTGACATAAGTCAACTCTTAGGGTCCACTAACGGGGCTAAATCTAACCTCACTACTAATATTACCAATACTAATCAAGGGGAAAAAGAATTAATTACACATTTTCACGCACCCTCTCATGTGACACCATCACCTCCCAAAGATCTCAAATGATGAGAAATCTTCATGCACGAAAACCTAGTGGCAATGGTCTTTTATTTAAAAAAAAGGGGGATGTATAAAAGTTCGGAAAAACTCCACTACCAGTCTAGACACCAACAATGGAGGGGAAACCAAGCAACCCAACAAATAACAACAACATGCAGAGCCTGGGAGAAGATCCAGCCCCATTACTTGTATCATCTACCCCACTTCCCAAGGATCATATCCCAACCTCATGGTTGGACATTGCTCTGCAGGGTGTTGCATTTTCCCGAAACTTCACAATAGGGACAGTTCCCATCTCAGTAATCATTCAAAACCTACATTACTAGCTAAATTCTTCCAGCCAGCCTGTGCCATGCCCTGCTGAACTATGGCCACCAACTGTGGTTGGTGTCACACCTCCTTTTGGCGCTACCGCACCCCGCGAAGGGCGTGGTAAAGGGAGTTTTTTCCAATTAAAGGACAATCGAAACGAGGTTCGTTTATTAAGAGATTCAGAGTCGCCACTTGGGAGATTTATAGTGTCCCAAGTCACCGGTTGAATCCCCAAATCGAGGAAAGGTTTGACTCTATTTAACAGTCCGCGAACCAGAAATCTAAGTAAGGAATTTTATTAAACCGGGAGAAGGTGTTAGGCATTCCCGAGTTCTGTGGTTCTAGTACGGTCGCTCAACTATCGTATTCGGCTTATTTATCTGATTTTTAAAAACATGTTTTAACTTATGTGTAAATTTTAACCTTTAACCGCTTTTAATATTATTATTATTATTATTATTTTAACAAAGAATTGTAACGTTGTAAAAACGTATCTCGAACCACGTCACATCAATGTACCCATGGTCATCGACACATTTCGACTCCGTTGAGATTTGGATTTGGGTCACATAAATGTGCACCCAAGTTTAAGAAAGTAAATTATTAAAGGTTCACCTAAAGCGACTAGCATATCATTATTTTGGGTAAGGCCGTGAAATTTTGCTAAACGGCCCATCCCGAAATCTAAGTAATTTTACAAACACATATAGAGGGGCCCGCAGTTTAGGTANAGTTTAGGGAGGTAATGTTATTTAAAATACGTGCCTAAAGAGTCTAACGCGTTATTATTTTGGGGAAGGCCGTGCAATTCACTAAACGGCCTATCCTGAAGTCTAAGTATTTTTAATATATATACATTTATGAGGGCCCCGCATTTTATGCGTTTTATTTGGCGTGGCTCGTCTCATTTATTTTAAAGGACGATCCTAAAGTGACTACATTTTTTCTATTATTTTTTTTTCGTCTCTAGTAATAAAGAAAAGAGTCCTAGTAATTTATTATTGAATTAAAGCACAATGGAAGGAAAATTGCATTTGGGCCTACCTCAAAAGAATGGCACGTCAGGCCTTGGCCCAGGTCCATATGAACACATGAATCTGGCTGGACCTGGCCGCTTACCGGAGTGCTAAAGCCCGAAAACCTTGTTAATAGGCTAATCCTTTATACCAAACGGATCCGCAATTTTAACTTATACTAAGTTCATATAGAAGTTACTCTACATTAGTACACGTGCTCGACAATTTACTATGAACAAATCCTAATTGTAGAATTAAATCCTAAATGCAAATGCAACATATTTTTATATTTTCATTAATTTAACAAATAAATATGTGCGGCGATAAATACAAATAATTATCCAAAAACGCCGCGAAAAACCTCAAAATTGCACACAAAGGAAAATTATTTTATTTTGAATTTTTTTTGGAGTAGTTCTCGTATAGGGCAAAATCACGTGCTTACAGCTGCCCCTCTTTGTCCGAAAACATGAAGAGCTTTTGTGCAAAGATAAAGTGAGCGAGCGATTTTTGCCCGTTTGAGTACTCCGTGTGAAGCATTATTTTTTTAAAAAGATTTGACCGAACCGTTGCTTCAAAAGGTCTCCTACATATCCCTAGCTAAAAGAGAATCAGGTTAATGTAGTTTGGGAAGTTTTGGTAGCTGGGACTACCATGGAACTGTGCTTTTGCTGCTACCGCTGTTGCTGTTGCGACTACTGCTTGCCGACCTCCTTATTACACCGTACCAAACAGAAAATAAGAAGCTAGACTAAACTAGTCTATGAATTAAAAAATCTTATCTAGATTTTCAGGCTTGCTTTTGTTGACTTTCTTCCTCTGATGTTTCTTCATTTCTGACTTCACTCGTCGGCCTCTCTTGATTGCCGAACTTGGACTGTTTATTTCCTTCTTGTTGGCTTCGCATTATTTTTCTTCGAATCTTGAACTGACCATCACTGCATTCCTTTTGATTTCTGAATTTGGATTTATGCTGGGGATTTTTTTTTGTTGTTGTAACCTTTCGCTCTCTTGGCGGGCTACTGACTCACTTGAAATGTAAAGACTGAAATGCATTCCTCTGTTCTCCAGGAGGGCGCCTGATTGCCGAACTTTAAATGCATTCCTTTGTTCTCCACGTGGGCACCTGATTACCAAAACCCGAATTGCATTCCCTTGTTCTCCAGGTAGGCGCCTGATTGCTGAACTACAATTTAAAACTCCAACATGCAGTTTAAAAGACAACGACATTCCGTTCTTCAGGCGGGCACCCGACTTCAACAACAACTTAAAGTAAAACGCCTCCATTCTACGGGCGGGCTCCCGAATGCAATAACTAAAAAGCAACACCTCCGTTCTACGGGCGGGCTCCCGACTTCGACAACAATTTAAAAAATAAAATGCATTTGGCAATGATTTATGAAATATAGATTTTGGCAATGTTTATACAAGCAGGACCACTCAGGTCGAAATAAATTAAATGTCCTTTTGAGGGAGGATTAAATTCAAAATCCTATTCGAGGGCGGATAGACCCGATATATCCTATTCGAGGGCGGATAGACCCATCATATCCTATTCGAGGGCGGATACACCCATCATATCCTATTCGAGGGTGGATAGACCCATTCATATCCTATTCGAGGGCGGGTGAACCCAAAATATCCTATTCGAGGGCGGATGAACCCAAAATATCCTATTCGAGGGCGGATGAACCCAAAATATCCTATTCGAGGGTGGATGAACCCAAAATATCCTATTCGTGGGCGGATGAACCCATCATATCCTATTCGAGGGCGGATAGACCTATCATATCCTATTCGAGGGCGGATAGACCCATCATTTCCTATTCGAGGGCGGATAGACCCATCATATCCTATTCGAGGGCGGATGAACCCATCATATCCTATTCGAGGGCGGATAGACCTATCATATCCTATTCGAGGGCGAATAGACCCATCATATCCTACTCGAGGGCGGATGAACCCATCATATCCTATTCGAGGGCGGATAGACCCATAATATCCTATTCGAGGGCGAATAGACCCATCATATCCTATTCGAGGGCAGATAGACCCATCATATCCTATTCGAGGGCGGATAAACCCAAAATATCCTATTCGAGGGTGGATGAACCCAAAATATCCTATTCGAGGGTGGATGAACCCATCATATCCTATTCAAGGGCGGATAGACCCATCATATCCTATTCGAGGGCAGATAGACCCATCATTTTCTATTCGAGGGCGGATAGACCCATAATATCCTATTCGAGGGCGGATGAACCCATCATATCCTATTCGAGGGCGGATAGACCCATCATATCCTACTCGAGGGCGGATAGACCCATCATATCCTATTCGAGGGCGGATAGACCCATAATATCCTATTCGAGGGCGGATAGACCCATTATATCCTATTCGAGGGCAGATAGACCCATCATCAAAATTTGAAATTTAAAGACTGAAATGTATTCCTCTATTATATGGGCGGGCTCCCGACTTCAAAACTTGAAATTATCTTACCTCCGACTTTTTTTCTTAAAATTGTGCTGTCTTGCTATCCCTTAAAATGTTAATTGATTTCCTCGTTCCTCCGAGAAAATTTTTGAAAATGACAGAAAATTTTCTGCCCCAGTGTTGGTGATATTCCTTGTGGCGTGTCTTTCTGCCATTAATAATATTTCCTTTCCTTGCTTCAAATCAAAGAAAATTTCGTTAGTTTGAAATGTGGTGAGTGGTTGTACCACTCCTGCTGGGGATGGTTTTTCCCTTTCTCCTTTCCCTGCTATGCGTTCTATTGCGCTATCAAAACTTGCTGGGGTGATATTATTTGCTGGGAATGATATTCCCGCAGGGGATGGTTTTTCCTTTTCTTCCTTCCCCGCTCTGTGTTGTCCGACCCTCTTGGAACTTGGTCGAAAATCTGTCGGGGATCCTCCTGCATCTCGATGATCTGCTGGGGACCCTCTTGGAATTTGGTCCACAATTTTCTTAATTGTTGTTCTCCTATTTTTCTCCATACTTCCCCTGAAAATTTTTTTGGTCCTCTTGGAATCTAGACCAATTCATCATTTGGTTTTGCAACAAACTTCCTTTTCATTTTATTGCCTTATCTTCGGCCTGTCCTATTCGCATTTTGCTTTGCAACATTTGGCAACTGGTAGTAGGCTCTGAAAAATCTTTCTCAAAAACAAACTGCTGGAAAAAAAGTCTTTAAACAAAGGAATGAAAAGTGATGACTTCAAAATATAGGAAAAGAAAAAAAATGTCTTTCTGAACAAATGTTGGGGAGAAGCAAAGAAAAAGAACTTATCTGAATGGTATAATCGATCCCAACGATCATGTCGCGCATTCCGCAACCAACCCAGTCTATTTATCAATCAATCTTTCTGATGGCCTTATTTTGCTGGGGATGAGCAAGCGTCCAGCTCTTTTGCCGAAATATATTTTTGCACGGCTTGATGCCTCGATCGATCCTTTCTGCCAACCTTATCGTGTCGCCTCATAGTGCCCTTCGAGGGGTTTCCACTAATAAGACTCTCTCATTTCTCTCAACTCCCGCCGCCTTATGGTGCCTATGAAGGTTTTCACCATAAGACTCTCTCATTTTGTTTCTCTCAGCTTTCGTCACCCTATGGTGCATGTGAAGGTTTTCACCGATAAGAGTCTTTCTTTTTATTTTTTCTTTCTTAGTTGGGGATTGGAGTGTTACCGATAAGATTCTCGCTACTGGGGATTCTTTTGGCTGTCAATTCCTTCAACTCATGATCCTCTTTCAGTCAGGGATCAGTGTGTTATTCTTGGCTTTCATTTGCCTGATACTGATCGGGAGGTCTTTTTTGGACATCAATATGGGTTTTGTGCGGGGCTTAAAAGAAAAGGATTATAAAAAATTCAAAATAACTTTGATGGGTAAAACATTACAATTCTTGGAATCAAACTTTTCCAAAATTTTAAAACATAACTTCTACCCCAGTTTTCTTGCTTGGGGGATTTTTTTATTTTTGTTACACTATGACCGAGTCGTGAGGCGCCGACGTATCCTCTTTGAGGAATCAGGTCGAACGTAGTTCACTTGATTCCTTTGTATTTCTTGTAACTTTCCTTTTCTTTCTTTTTTGTTATTATTTTTCTTTCTTTTCTTTCCTTCCTACCCTTCTTTTCTTTTCCCTTTCTCTTTTTTTCATTATTAGTGATTCCAAGAGAGGGGTATGAAAGAATAAATTAGGCTCAAAGGGGGAAACAAAGGTTAGAGTGTTTTGGATAGAAGAAAAAATTGCCTCCGTCATCTCATTTTCTGATAAATGCCAAGTACAAACAAACAATTACAATCAAGGAAATCATGCATAATATCTCTTGACTGCATCAGAATTGATAGCCATGTCGATACATCTTCCCTCGACATCTGTCAAACACAAAGCGCCATTGGATAACACTCTAGTTACAATGAACGGTCCTTGCCAGTTCGGGGCGAACTTTCCCTCTACTTTGGCCTAATGTGGCAGGATTTGCTTCAACATTTGCTGCCCCACTTCAAACTTTCTGGGACGCACCTTTTATTATATGCTCTTGCCATCCTCTTTTGATACAATTGGCCACGACATACTGCTGTCAATATCTTTTCATCAATCAAGCTCAACTGCTCTAATCGGGCTTTAACCCATTCATCATCATCAATCCCAGCCTCAGCGATAATCCGGAGGGACGGAATTTCAACTTCTGTTTGTATCACTGCTTCAGTTCCGTATACTAACAAATAAGGAATTGCACCCACTGAAGTACGAACAATAGTGCGATAACCCAACAATGCAAATGGCAACTTTTCATGCCATTTCCTGGACCTTTCTTCCTCAATATCTTCTCTATGTTCTTGTTGGCTACCTCAACCGCTCCATTCGGGTTTTTACCCACTCATTATCATCAATCTGCCTCTTGTATTATTAGTTCATAATCAGATTAATTTTTTAGACTGGGTTGAAGATCCGTTGTGCATGACATGTCATTAGAATCAGTATAAAGAGAATTGTTCAGAAACAGAAAAGAAGAAAACAAAATTAAACTAAAGTAAAAGTGAAGAAAATTTTCATTTTTTATTGAATTACGGGAAACAATGTTTCACACTTTGCCGAATACAAAAATAAAAGAAAACCGGATTACGATCCTGCAATAATCCAGAAAATAAGAAGGAAAATCAGAGCCCACCACCAAGACTCCCTCTGGATAGGACGGGGAGTAGCCATCCAATGATTGTACCTCGCCTTGCTGGACCCTTCCCCCATCATCATAACTGCCTTGTCATCTACCCTTTCCAACTGTACCACCGCTTTTCCACTGGCCGACTTTTCCTTCGGACTGGCACGGATCATCATTACTGTTTGTTGAGGGCTTCTTGAGTTCTCCTCCTTCGTGCACTAGTTCGACCATGTGGGCCTCATGGTGTGCCAGCAACGGGTTCAGATTGATATTGGGTGCCTCTGGTGTCTGAACCTCGATCTTGTTGGTGTCAATAAGATTTTGCACTGCATGTTTCAACTTCCAACACTTCTCGGTATCATGTCCGGGAGCCCCTGAACAATACTCACAGCTTACCGAGCGGTCCATATTTTGGGGAAGGGGATTTGCAATCTGGGCTCAACAGGACTAAAAAAGCCTAACTGCCTTAATTTGTGGAACAAAGCAGTATAGGTTTCTCCCAACTCAGTGAATGTTCTCTGTACCCTTTTCATTTCTGAGAGCCTGATTCCCCCGAAAACCTGGCCCTAGAGGGTTCCTGTAAGCCCTTGGTGGTAGATATGTGTTTCGTGGAGGCGGGTAGGTATTTTGTGGAGGGTGATTTGGGTGATTTGGGTGGTGGGGTCTGGATTGGTAGCGATGGGAAGGACCTCTCGACCTGGACCAAGTACCTGCCTCTACCGTTGCAACTTCTTCTCTTCTCTTCTTCCCGAGCGCACCGCCTGTGCCGCTCTAAATGGCCTGAGTTGTTGCTTTTATCGCCGAATAGCTCAGGATCTTATTGGACTTAAGTACCTCTTATACCATACCGCCCATTTTCACCACCTCGTTGAAAGTTTTGCCAACTGACGTCACCAAGTGACCAAAGTAAGTTGGCTCTAGAGTTTGCAGAAAGTAGTCCACCATTTCCCCCTCTCTCATTGGAGGATCATTTCTTGCTGCCTGTTCTCTCCATCGGAACCCAAATTCCCAGAAGCTTTCCCCGGGCTTCTTCTCAAGCTTCAGAAATGTGAGACGGTCAGGGACAATCTCAAGGTTGTACTGGAAGTGACCTACGAATGCTTGTGCCAGATCATCCCAGGTGTACCACCTGCTCGGATCCTGTCTTGTGTACCATTCCAGCACCGACCCACTTAGACTTTGACCAAAGTAAGCTATCAGCAGCTCTTCTTTACCACCTGCTCCTCTCATCTTGCTGCAAAAACCCCGCAGATGTGCCATAGGATCGTCGTGCCCTTCGTATAGATCAAACTTTGGCACCTTGAACCCCGCCGGCAATTGGACGTCAGGGAAAGGGCATAGATCCTTGTAGGCCATGCTGACCTGGTTTCCTAACCCGTACATTCTCCTGAAGGACTGCTCCAGGCTTTTAAATTTTCGCAGCACTTCGTTCTCCTCTAGGCTCTTAGCCGGCTTTTCAATATCTGTCGGGACCTCAAAGTGGGGATTATAGGCATGTGGCTCGGGAGCTTTGAACGTGGGCTCAGGGGGTAATATTGGGTATCGTGAGCCTGAAACATCGGCTCACTAGATGATCTCTGTAGTGTGGCTGGTAGGGGTCCCATGAAAACAGGAACATTTGGTGGGGAAGGGTTCTGATTGGGTAGTTGAGCTTGGGGATCATAGGGATTTCTTCCCTGATAGTAGTGGTGACTTGGGAAGCTTGTCGAAGGGCCGGGAGGAGGGTATCCCGGCGTGTGTCCTGGTGGGAGAGTAGGAGTAATGGGTGGTTGAGGCCCCTTTTGTACCCTAGCCAATGCTAGCTGCATTTCGTTCATCTCCAGTCTCATTTTTTTCATTTTTTCCATTGCCTCCTTCACGAGCTGACTTTCCGTTCTTTCCTCCTCAACACTTTGGTCTGAACTAGTCATGATTTTCAGTATGGGCCCTTTGGATCTTGTTTGATAATAGTATGGTGCCAGTACGCTTTAACAAACTAACTAGATGAGAATTGGAAAAACAACAAACTTGTCAACGTTAGATTTTAACACATATTGTAACTGCGCGTTGGGGGATGCAATGCTCTTAGGAAGTTAACCATTTCTAACATGTTTTTGCTTCGACCGCATGCATCATCCCGGCTTATTTTATTCGTGCCTCATTTAAGTGTTTCAGAAACTTTCCTTTATTTATTTTTCTCTTCTCTTTTTCTTTTTCTCTCTTTTTTCTCTTTTCTTTTATTCACTTTCTCTTTTTCTTTTTTTAACGGTGGTCGAATCTTATGTGGATTGCCTACGTATCATGAACCCGCATGAATCAGACCGTGCGTAGATAAAAGGCAAACAACAATAAAATATTTTTTGGAATTTTCAGCTTTTCATAGTAAAACAAACTTTGATTAAAAAAATTTAAAAACTGACCAAACTAACATGTTTTGAAGGAAAGACAAAATACATATCCGAAAATCGAACAACCCACCTACTCTAAGAAAAACATACTGACAAATTCCTTCCCTATCTGCCAATTTTAGCCCAGCGGCTGTTTTTGCGAACGTGGCCCCTTCCCAATTTCACATGAATTTTGAGGTCGGGGAGGATTTATTTTAGGACACTTTTACAAACTTGTCCGTTCTTTTACGAAGACAGCTTTTCGACAACTGAAAGATACTCTAAGGCTATCTCGGCAAGAACGGTTTAATACACTGCCAAAACTGGCTCGGCTCATTTTGGCCAAAAATCACAAAGGTAAACACTTGCCCACTGACTTTTTTTCAAATTAAAAATAAAAGACCTGGTTTTGCAAACACGGCCTTTCAGCACCTCGGGAATGAAGATTTTAAGGCTGTGTGGGCTAACCAGTCAAAACCTTAAAATGACCAAGGGTGGTTGTTTATGCAAAGTCAGCCTTCCGGCGTCCCTTTCGGGAACATTCGGTTATCTTTGATAAAACGGCATTACCCGACTTACTTAAGACTCTTTTTTTTCTTGTTTTTCAAAATAACCCGATATTCCAAACACGGCTTTTCAGCGCCTCGGGGACGAAGATTTTAAGGTTGTGTGGGTCAACCGACCGAAAATCTAAAAAATGACCCAAGGTGGTTGTTTGTGCAAAGTCAGCCTTCCGGCGTCCCTTTCGGGAACATTCGGCTATTTTTGACAAACGGCATCACCTAATTTATTTATGACAAAAATTAAAATTTGATATTTTTTGGCTATTTTTTGCAAAAGGGGAAGTTGGACCCGATGAGGGTTGCCTACGTATCTCACATCCGGTGATAATCAAACCAGCGTAGTTCTGCCCGATTGGAACAAACTATATGTGAAAACAAAACACACATTTTTTTTCAAATCATTTGTCAAATAAAACAAATTATTTATTATTATTTTTTCATTTTAAACCACAAACTATTTTTGAAAACCAAATCACATTTTTTTTATTTGGCAAACGAAGCAGAATATTATTTTTTGAAAACATTTTTTTTTAGTGGAAAATAAAATAAACTATTTTGAAAAATAAATAAAATAAACTATAAAAACATCTTTTTCTTTTTCACTAGCAAAGAAAATAGACTATTTCAAAAATAAAAACTTCCCCCTTTTTTTTTTCTTTTCATCGGCAAATAAAAATAAATATATATATATATATTTTCCATTTTCTCAAAAATCCGGTAGAGTTTCGACACTACTTGGACATTGATTTTTTTTTTCTAAAAATAAGTAGTTATTTCTCTACACGGTTATTTTTTCTTTTTCACAATTTTTCAAAATTCCCGATTTCACAAATCGGTCAGCATGCAAGTCTGAAGCCAATAAATGCGCAAAACAAACAAGATGCAGCAGGATGGTCTTTTCATTTCAGGTTACCTGTCCTAGACGGAACCAACCCCTGTGTTGAGTCCCCTAAGTCAAATGCAACATGATGCAAATAAGCATTCATACTAGGGATACGGCATGAAGTCAAGTTATTCTAGGTTAAAACCTGGGTATGTGTTCTAGACAGTGTACCCGAGCGGACAACTCGAGTCGGGGAGGGGGCTACGTACCGGGGACCCGCGAGATCGTCCGGCTTTGTAACTTGTCCGAGCCCTTTTCTTATTTCAAGGTATGACACTAACAGAATAGGGAGTCTCAACCATTGAGCACATCCCCGGAGATAAGAAGAGAAGGTTTCGGCACAGTTTATATGTACAGTTCAAATAATATCAAAGCGGTAAAAAGCATCATTTTTGCACATTTACGCTCAATAAAATCAGAAAATAAAGCAAAATACAATAATTTATCATAAGCTCGAATTTCTAACCCTGAACCAGTGGTTCTGGGTCCTTTTATCCCCAGTGGAGTCGCCAGAGCTGTCACACCTCCTTTTGGCACTACCGCACCCCGCGAAGGGCATGGTAAAGGGAGTTTTTTCCAATTAAAGGACAATCAAAATGGGGTTCGTTTATTAAGAGATTCAGAGTTGCCACTTGGGAGATTTATGGTGTCCCAAGTCACCGGTTGAATCCTGAATCGAGGAAAGGTTTGAATCTNTCAACTGTCGTATTCGGCTTATTTATCTGATTTATTAAAACATGTTTTAACTTATGTGCAAATTTTAACCTTTAACCGATTTTAATATTATTATTATTATTATTTTAACAAAGAATTACAATATTGTAAAAATGTATCTCGAACCACGTCACATCAATGTACCCGTGGTTTTCGACACATTTCGACTCCGTTGAGATTTGGATTTGGGTCACATAAATGTGCACCCAAGTTTAAGAAAGTAAATTATTAAAGGCGCTTAAAGCGACTAGCGTATCATTATTTTGGGTAAGGCCGTGAAATTTTGCTAAACAGCCCATCCCAAAATCTAAGTAATTTTACAAACACATATAGAGGGCCCCGCAGTTTAGGTATTTTTGTTTGTCGAGGCTTGTCTCATTAATTATTTTTAAAAGAATTATAACGTCATGGAAATGCATCTCGAACCACATCACAATCAATGTACCTGTGATTATCGATACATTTCGACTTTGTTGAGATTTGGATTTGGGTCACATAAATGTACACCCGAGTTTAGGGAGGTAATATTATTTAAAATACGCGCCTAAAGAGTCTAACGCGTTATTATTTTGGTGAAGTCCGTGCAATTCACTAAACGGCCTATCCTGAAGTCTAAGTATTTTTAATATATATACATTTATGAGGGCCCCGCATTTTATGCGTTTTATTTGGCGTGGCTCGTCTCATTTATTTTAAAGGACGATCCTAAAGTGACTACATTTTTTCTATTATTTTTTTTTGTCTCTAGTAATAAAGAAAAGAGTCCTAGTAATTTATTACTGAATTAAAGCACAATGGAAGAAAAATTGCATTTGGGCCTACCTCAAAAGAATGGCACGTCAGGCCTTGGCCCAGGTCCATATGAACGCATGAATCAGGCTGGACCTGGGCTGCTTACCGGAGTGCTAAAGCCCGAAAACCTTGTAAGTAGGCTAATCCTTTATACCAAATGGATCCGCAAATTTAACTTATACTATGTGCTTATAGAAGTTACTCTACATTGGTACAAGTGCTCGACAATTTACTATGAACAAATCCATCAACCGGAACCAAGAATTCGATTTTATAATGGCTTGATTATGTGATTTCCCTTGGCCCTATGCATGAACGAGTTAACGGACCAAGAACAAATCAACTATTTTGAGACTAATTCAAACCAGCATTATTTGACTGATACTCAAGTAATTCCTGATTCAAGAACTAGACCGTTTGGATGCTGAAACAAGAATCCCTTTTTTGCAATTACTAAAAAAAGCAATTCAACTACACTGCATTATACTGTACTACACTGACAATATCAACTGGGCCAAATTAAAACTGTTAACTACATAGTTCTCATACTCTTAAGAATGAGTTAGACTAAATTAACAGTTTACAGGCTATCGATCCAAGAACAGTTCAATTACAGTTTAAACAGTTGTTCTAATAATGCAAAATAAATACTGAGCATTCATTTAACTGGCAACTATCAAATTGTAAAACAACAGACATCATCCAAATGAACGAGGTCCAGTGAACACTTTCATTTCAACTTCAATTCAAGCTACATCGAGGTGATTCGAAGAAGTGTAAATGGTAATCGAATTACAGCAGAAAGAAGGGAGGTCAGTAGCAGGTAGGTAGCGGACAGTAGGCAACAACAAATACAGCCAAGCTCAAGACCAAACCACAGTCAAATGCCCAGGAACAAGGAAGATCAACCAAAACACTGAATCTACTAGAAATTAGACTAGGCAGTCAAGAACATCTTTCAGCAATCATATAATACCCAGCAACCCTCAAATAAATCATCAAATATCTTCAAAGGCCCTGAACACCTAAGCACAGAACAGAAACAGAGACATTGGAACTGTTTCTGCTCTTAAAAGTCATGCAACAGTGTGAGCTTATTGTCTAAAGCACTCTCTCAAACTCTTAAGGTTTCAAAGTGTAGAAGAATTTAGCTTTTAAAATTTTTCAGGAAAACTCCTCCTCAAACTCTCTCTTATGAGTTTTAATTCTAAGAAACTAACCAAAGACCCTCAAAATTGATTTTTTAGGACTAAAAGAAGACCCCCTAAACTGACAACCTTCCCCTCTACTTATACAACCAGAACCTTATTATCTCCAGCCCCTAGGAGCATTTAAATAATCAAGAAGACATTCTGACCATGATATTCTCTAACACCCCACTACTCTATGTCTTCTCTTTTCCAATTCACGTAAGTATGGGCATATTATAGTATTCAATTTCCCTTAACCCTTACCCATTACTCTTGTTCCCCACTTTTATTAAACAACACATTAGTTTAATGTTGTATTGGTACTTACTGGCAGCCCACTCAGATTGCAAATTTCAAATCTTTTTAATCCCAAAACACCCCTGAAGACCCCTGTGATTTACTGCACTGATGTCCTACCTCAAATAATCCCTTTAACCTATATTAAAGCTTCAGCTATAACCCAATGACCTAAATGTAAACCTAAACACCAATTAACCTAAACTATATCCTAATTAATCACTGGACTATAAAACAGTAAACCTCCTAATTAACTAGAAACTCTGGAACCACTACCCTTAATCAGCTATAACCAAACCCTAATCAAATTCAACCGATAAATCTCATGACCTCAGATTGAATCATACAACATCGGAACAAAGGGAATAAGCTAATCATACTGGGAACCAATTTAGACGAAATGCAATGAGCAGGGAATCACACAAAATGAATCACATTGAAATAATACTACCAGGAAATCTTATAGGAATAGTCATAGTTTGTACAAGAATATTACGGGTATTGACTTTTACAATCAAATTCAAGGACAAACACACTCAATTGATTCATCACATATTAATCAACCATATTAGAAGAACTAGACCTAAAAAAAGGTCCGAAAGAGAAGAGAGAAATAAATTTGAAAGGATGATGAGATACAACGAGGCTTAAACAGATAATCAGCGACAAAAAATAGAGAAGAAAAAAGAAGTAGAATACCTCGAAATCAGACCAGACTCTAGTCAGTTCCCATTGAAACTTCAACTTGAACTTTTGAGGTCCAAACGGACTTTAATCGAGTGTTCTCGACTGAAAACACTCGACTAAAGTCGATTAAGCACCTCAAATTTCCCCTTTTACTCGGAGAGGTTCCAGGTTTTGGCTCTCTAAGTCTCGTCCATTTGATTTAACATTTGGCAAGTTTCATCTCGATTCGAGCTGAAACATTAAGGGATTTTGAGGCGAAGGTAGCCTTAGAGGCTCAGAGGTGTGACTTGGGGAGGGTCTAGGTTCAGCGCCACCACCAAAGGATCTTGTGGCGGTGCTAGGGTTCATGTCTTCAAACTGAGATTCGAAGGGTTCTAGGGTGATTCGAGGAAAACTAGGGCTAGGTATGGCTATAGGAGAAGGAGGGGACCTAGGGTGTTAACTTGGTAGTGATTGGGTGGATTAGGGTTCTTGACTGATCCTTCGATTGAAAATTCGAAGATGCTGACTGGGATTCGAGGGACGAGGTTTAGGGTTTTGGAAAGAGGATTTTGCGGGGAGTCTATGGTGTGATTTTGAGGTGATTTGGGCCACCGGAACCGCCGTGAGGCGATTTACGGTGGCGGAGGGGGGCGACGTGTTACAGAGAGGGTCTCTATGTTAGAGACGAGATGCAAGGGGTCTCTGATTTTTGAGTTTGGTATATTGAAATGGTGAGATTAATGTGGTCCGTTGGATCAATGATGATTGACGGTCCGAATTAGATTAGGGGTGCAAAACGGGGTCGTTTTGTTTAACATGGGGCTGGGTCGGTTCGGGTGAAAGGAAGGTCGGGTAACCGGTGAGGTTTGTGACTATTGGATTGAATGGTTTTAACGGCTTGGATCAATTGACATCAAACGACGTCGTTTGATTAGTCATGGAGGCAGACCGAATGCTGGATGTTGTTGGGCTGGCTCGGATGGGTTTTGTTTGGGCCTGGGGTGATTGGGTTGTGGTCAATTGGCCCAGTCCGATTTTACTCTTTAATTCCATTTTGTTTTCTTTCTTTTCTTTGTAAACTAATCTTCAAAATTAAAACCTAAAATCCTAATTTAAATTGTAAAACCCAAAATCAACTTGCCACAATACTAATTAGCTTCTAATAACTATTATCACACACAATACCAATAAAATAGAATCACACAATTTGTCATTAAATGCTAAAAATGCAAAGTACGTATTTTTGTGATTTTTCCATTTTTGTAAAACAAACTTAATTACTCCTAATTGTAGAATTAAATCCTAAATGCAAATGCAACATATTTTTTGTATTTTCATTAATTTAACAAATAAACATGTGCAGCGATAAATACAAATAATTATCCAAAAATGCCGCGAAAAACCTCAAAATTACACACAAAGCAAAATTATTTTATTTTGAATTTTTTTTTGGGAGTAGTTCTCGTATAGGGCAAAATCACGTGCTTACAGTTGGCAACACTCATGCAAGTGTAGTTTGCACTGAGCTAGCAGACGATAACAACAGATCAGTTGAGCTCATCAAGTAGTAGATAAGGATGTATGGTGGTCCGGGCCCGGGCCTAAATGGGCCAAACGGGTCGGGCTTAACAGGCCTGGGCTTAGCGGGCTTGGGCTCTGGCGGTCCCGGGCCTCACGGTCCCGGGCTTCGTGGGCTCAACGGGTAGGACCAGCCCGTGATAGGCCTAAGCCCATGTGGTCCTGGGCTAAACGGGCCGGGCTCGTGGGCGTAGCGGGCCTAACGGGATTTTTTTGAAAAAATAATTTGTTTAAGGCAATTTCTTGTAAACCATATCATGGCTATATAAAAATATATGTAGTATATATGTAGAAATCTAATGATTAAAGTGCTTGACGAAAAATCTTGTTTTGTAGTGCATATAGTATACTAGTATAGTATATATAATATATATATATATACTAGTATACATATTTTCAAATATAATTTCTTGTAATATTTTGTAGTGTGTGTGTGTGTATATATATATATATATATATATATATATATATATATATATA